>CM046880.1:423223327-423318327 GCA_025667525.1 Glebionis coronaria
TAAACTCCGAACGAAGCTTTCCAAATACTCGAGGACAAGGTCCTTCTCAAGCTCGATTTTTCGAAGGATTCTCATATGCATCCTAAACCGAAAACCGTCGTTTCTGCCGATGGAAACAACCTCATCTCCGATCACACCGTGTTGATGGAGAAATTTGAAGATCTCGCTAGACTTATCGATTCCCAATTCCTAGTCATAAGGAATGAACTAAAAGATATGCGAGAAGGTCGTAGAGACAACCACGATCCAAAAACCACCATGAAGGATGACACGCCGATGTGTGAATCTCATGAAGCGAATTATGTCGAAGAATATCACCAAGGATATCATGACCAAAATTCGAGGAATTCACGTTCCTATCTTACCCTAAACCCGAACCGTCCCATTTCTCAATCTCGACCGCGAGATGTGATGCCATACTCATCACAATATCACCAAAAACCCGAAACCTCAACGGAGGAGACGATGAAAGAATTTATGGCTTGGCAAACGGAAGAAAATGAACGTGTCAAGAACAATTTGGTTGACTTGGAGTTTCAAATCAATCTAAGGTTCTGAAACCATACAGCCATAATCGAAGACTTGGATAGACAGTTAGGTTATATAGAAGAGGACATAAAACATACCAAGTCCCTTCCTCATATCACCAACACCAAAACAAGAGATAAAAACCCTCTATCCGAAACGAGGGTGATGTTGCTTTTATCGAGGAAGAAGTTAAACCTATTCCAACCGTGCCAAAACCGAAACCCATCATTTCTAACTCAACTTTTTCCAAGGATTGCGCCGTGCATATCCCATACAAAAAAGGAGAAAACGTTTGAACATGATGTAATGTCAATTCATGAAGTGGAGTTGAAATCGATGAATGGCGTTGGAAGTAGAAGAATTATAAAGAAGGACGACAATGATGTGTCGAAGAAGCCTTTTAAAGTTTGGACTATAAATGGAGAATTGCTATGGTTCAATGATGATAATTATCAAAATCAATGGCACCCAACAAAACGTTACCCATCTTATTCGTATCATCAAAGAATCCTAACACCGAGGGAAAGAGTCTAGCTAACGACTCAATAATAAATTAAGCGCTTCTCGGGAGGCAACTTGTGCTTTAATTATTTGTGTGTTTTATTTTGTGTTATTTGAATAAATATGTACACCCCAAAAGTATTTTTCTAACTTGGAAAATCTTAAGTGTGAGGGGGTGTACATTCCTAGTAGTATGTTTTATATATCTTTCTGTGCTTGTGTGTTTGTTTGTTTTGTTTTGTTTGAATAAATGAAGCAATAGGTAATGGAGGAGGATGCATGGAGAAGGAATGAAGTATCAAGAATCGATTGATCTCACAAGCTTATCATGTAGCATTATATCACATGGATATCAATTGCAATTTCTTAGCCCGGGAAGTTTCGTTTCTCTTGGATATTTATTTATTTTCTTCACTTTTCATGCTTTGAAGTTTATTTTTCATATTGAGACCAATACAAAACTTAAGTGTGAGGGAAATAAATGGGAAAACGAAGCAATTTTTTTAGTAAATAAAATATATAAAATAAAATAAAAATAAAATAAGGGAGAGTTGTACACCTGTTTGCCCTTAGGATTTAATTTTTTTTTCTCACACGTTTGTATGTAAATATATTTCAATAATCATCCACATATAAAAAAGTTATAAAAATAAAATAAAATAAGTTTTAGTGAGATCACAGTTGTGTGATATAAGTGTATATGCGTGACAAAGAGGCACCCGTAGGAATAAAACCCAAATAGCCTTTTCCATTTTCTTTTTAGCTAGTTACATCGATTAGCTAACCTCCTATATTAACCCTTTTGTTAGCACTCTCGTCTAGTGCTAGATACCGTTAGAACACCCGTTGAGCCATTCTTTTCACATGTGTTAAATCCACTAAAAAGAAAAAAATATCTAACCTTAAACCTTAGCCCAAACCGTGTCAAAGTCTAAATGGTGGGTTGCTAGTTGCTTGGTATGGTGGATCGTTTTTGATGATTCATAGTTGCCAAACTTCGCTATGTGTGTGTGTGTCATTCCAACAAAGACGAAGGAGACGTCTTTCTTATTTGTATTTTTTTATGGTGTGTGCTTAAGTAAAGTGTGAGGGGAGCATGTGATGTATGTTGAAAAAAAATTGAAAAAAAGGGGATGAGAAAAGAGAAAAAGGAAGAAAAAAGAATAAGTCATCCAGAAAAAAAGTAAAAAAAATGTGATGACAAAAATAGCCAATGAGCTATATTATGAAGAAGAAGGAAGATGAGGTATGTTTAGATATTGATTAGCCAATGTGCTAAGACATGATATATATTTGTATTGATAGATATGTGTTAAATAAAGCTCGTAGCTATGATCATTTTTGGGCTTGTAATTTATTCGGTAACTAGCAACATGGGGCTTAGACCTTTTACCTTGTATATTCGTGATACATCTCTCATAAAATACCCCATGTCTTATCCATACCCATTAACCCAAACCCTTAACTTATAACCCGAATAAAAGTCCTCTTTAGATGTGTACACTTGGTGGTCACGTCATTTCATTTAGTTTTGTTTGTACTTGGTAGATTTGCATCTTATTTTTCAGTAAACCATTTTTATGCACCGTGTGGAAAAAAAATTCTTTTACTTGCTTGAGGACAAGCAAACTCTTAAGTGTGAGGGGGTTTGCACCTTTAGCCATTTCTTATAAAACCAAAAATATTTTCAGTTTTTCATAGAATTTTAAATTTTTCATATAATTTTAAAAAATATTCTTTTTTTAGAACCTAGGTAATTAGTTTCTAACTTTATTTTTAGTTTTATTTGCTTGAGGGCAAGCAAAGTTTTTATTTTCCTTGCTCGAGGACGAGCAAAACTTAAGTGTGAGGGGATTTGATAACGCCCAAATCCAACATGTTTTCTTGAGCATTATCCGTATATTTTTCATGGTTTTTGGTTATACTAACGAGCTATTTAGCTCATATATATGTGAAGTTGTGTTTTGTTTTGTTAGTTAGCCTAGATCAAAGAAAATGAAGAAAATACAAATAAAGAAAGAATAAATGATGATTCATGCATATACGAAGGAATCCCGACGAGTTACTAGCCTTTGAAGATCAATTCCGGATGCAAGAACAAGTGTTTTCAAGAAGTATACAAGTCACTCAGCATCAAAGTTGCCACTGGCAGAATCAAAGTTGCCACTGGCGGAATCAAAGTTGCCACCTACTTTTGTGTTGGCATAATTTTGTCTAGATACATGCAACCTTGAGGAGAACACACAAGAATATACAAGAAGGATCTAGAACCACTTTTGGATCAAGCATACACCTTTAGCTCCAAGTATATTACTTTGGCTCCAAGTTCATGCATTGATGGAGAGGCTTGAATTCATCTATAAATAAGACCCTTGGTGTCATGTAACCATAACACTTTCAATAGTAACTTCATTATTTATCAAGGAAATTCTCTTCCTTGGTGAAATCCCGGATTTGGTCCAAGTGTGCCAAATACTCATCCTTTTAAAGCTCCAATCATCAAAATAACCTTGTCAAACTCTAAGGATCATTACCCTTATCATTAGTAGTGTTTCTTGATACCTAAATCACCACCAATTTTCACCAAACCTCTCCAAAACCTGCCTCAAATCGCAAATATGAATTTCATTTGCATAACCTGAAAGACCACAAAACTTGTAGTCAATTGGAGGCCAAAGGATTGCTCTAATTCCTTTCTATTTACTTATTGTATTCATACTTTGGGTAAGCTCTTGTTATTTTTATGATGTTGAACTCTATGTCATATCTTGAATGTTTGTTCTTTATGAATATGATCATGGAGTAGTTTTCTTATACTTGTTTAGAATAATGTAAACATGGATATGGAGTTTTTATTATTTTTCAATGTTGAATTATGATTTTGTTAATGAGTTTGTTTGAATTGATATGAGTCTTGATAACTTGTTGGTAAACCATAACTCGGTCTAAAGGTCGAAAGGATTCCTAGTTATGTTTTGTTCTAAATGCTAGCACGCGTATGTGTTTGGTTTATCATGATTGACAACCATGACTAAACAAGTTAAATGGATTAATAAAGGTTTAATCTAGAGTATAGGTCGAAAGGGCTCTAATGAACAAGTTGGCTAAAATCATACTTCTCACAAATGGATTTAATTACCGGTTTGTAATATTGATCATAGGTCGAAAGGGTTCATTATTCTAAACCGTGTCATGTGCAATTTCATGATATTACCCATTGACTTGGAATTGTACACTTATAGTTTGTGTGCTATTGCTTAACTATCTACCCGATAATCTATTCACTCCATTGAAATGAATACTAGTTCCAAATAAGTAACTTTATTATTATTTGTTATCCCATCTTATTAGCTTAATCATCCTCTCACGTGTTACTTGTTCCTATTTGCTTAGTTGTTACTTATATGGTAATTGTGGGAGTGACAACCATTTTTACAACCAACGTTACATTGTTATAAAGACTCCTTATAACCTAAAACACCCAAATCCCAGTGAACGACCTCGACTTACCACAACAAGCTAGCTACAAATGAAAGGGTCATACTTGCCCGTGTGTTCTTAGCTTATTTGGAAATCCGTGTTATAAATTTAAAACTTGTGTAATTGTAAGAGAATGCATCACCATCAATTGCCAAAGTGAAAATTTATCCTCATGTAAGAGAAGTAACCCTTAAAATGAGATAATAGGATCTAAACAAGAACTTACAGTTTCTGTTTTGAATAAACAACCGAAAATTCATTTTTAGAACAGAAATAGAGTCCCCCCCCCCCCCTAAAACTTTTATCTGTATTTAGTCATATGAGGCAAATTATGACAAGTACATAAAAAAAATATATCAACTTGTATATACCATAATATCCAATAACAACAATAATACCTCCCTTTATTTATTTATTTTATTTTTTTATTTTTTATTTTTTTTACATACACAATAGTAGAATTTCACACATAAAAGGAGACGAAAAAACTTTAGAATCTAAGCAAGTCATCAAAGTACTCATAGCACACTCAAACAGATGATATGGACAATGAGTCATGTATGGTTCCTTGATCAGATACTTCTACTGAAACAAACTCTTTTTATGTGCTCATTTGTAATTTTACTAAACACTTGACAAATGTATGTTGCTTTAACCTCTGATTTGTTAAAACCATTATCAATACTAAGTACTACCTGTGAACAGATAACCTTATAAATAAAAATTTCTTAACAGGATTTCCAGCAAAACTGTTCTCTAAGTCAGATGTCCAAGGACTAACACACCATAAATGGAATGACTAAGAGTGAGCCAGTTAGTATAAACTAACTTGCCAAGAAATAATCAGCAAAAGAGAAAATATTTGCCCATAATTTACCCAAAAACAAACTTTGCCTAACAGCATTAATTTTTACACTAAACTACACCATGATTACTACCAGTACTAAATTATACAAACTCTACATAACATAAACTCCTTTTAAAAGATCTTTAAACATTAATCATTTCAACACTTGCTCTTAAATATTGAAACCTTGTAACATCAAACACATATGTAATAATATCACAAGTGATATTAAAGGTTAAAAATCATATTTTTTTGTTCCTGAAATATTACAAGTGATATTAAAAATTAACTAAGTTTATGAAATATTACAAATGTTATCAGACATGTCATATAATAAATCCTAACTAATAATCATTGTAAAATATAGTCAACTTAAAATATTACAATTACAACTGATAAAACTTTCTTATAAAACAATCACGTCAACAAAAAACATCAATATGTTTGCAGTTGAAGCAAAATTAAGCTAAATAGCATAACTAATAAGTAAAAATACACTATCTCACACATAAAATTTCAAAGTTATATTACACATAAAAATCTCAAGTACAAGATTATTTGTGCCTTTCGTCGAAATAGACAAACCCATAAATATTTTTCTCTCGGTGCACAGTTGTTTAAGAATTTAATTTTTCTCAAAAAATTTGTATTCTTTCAAGAATTTTTAACATGTAATCAAAATTATATATATCACTTGTGATATTATAATGTTTAGTAAGATATAATGAAAGAGGCTCATGTAAAAGTAATTAGTATATATCAAGAAACAAAGTTTATACTTGATTCTAAAAGGGAAAAACCATCTTTTACAAGAAAAATTATAAAAACGTTAAAAAAACACATAAAGGACGATATATGTAAAAGTTAAAAAGTTAAAAAATGGGTAAACTAAAAAAAAAACTTTTATGTATTTTTTCAAAAATGCAAATATACCCTTGAGTGAGAAATACAAGCATTCTTACCCTTGAAATTTCTTTTCTCCTACAAATATATGCCCCCAAGTTGTCTTTTTTTTACCTTTGCTAACTTTTTCCGTTAACTACCCTCATGTGTCACGCACATGAGGGTATTTTCGTCTTTTCCACAAGTTTCCGGTCTAAACCCACTTTCGTTCAAGCAAAAAACATCCCTGGACTTTCTTTCTTCTCCACTTCTTTTTCTTCCCCATTTAAACTATTCTAGAACACCGCCACCGCCGCCGCCGCTATTGTTACTGTAGCAACATCGATTTTATTCTAAAAAAAATACTAATAATAATGATGACGAAAGTGAACGAGTCATCCGTTCCCCATCTTTTCAATCGGATAAGAGAAAAATAAAGGCCTAACATTTATCGTGAAGTAATTAAACTGCAGTGAATAGGTTAGATATGTGATTGGTATATGGCAATTAGGACACAGTATCATCAAATACTATGAGAAAACTGATATCGATTATCTTTGAATAACTTTAAGTACCTCCACTAACCTATTGTATATATGCTCATCATCTTGGTTCTTTACAAAGGTCAATATGGCTCTTATGTATATGCTCATCAATTATATATGGCGTGTCTTTTTACATGGAAATTCTCAAGCAATATAAATATAATTTAATAAGGCAGCATTTCATGTAATGGGATACTGTTTGACCACTGCAAAAGGAGCTGCCGAGACCCTAAAGCTCAATATGGCTCTTAATACTTTTACCCGTTTGTAGAAATATGCTAACTTTCCTTAGGTCTACCCGAGCTCGATTTTTCATCACGTTTGATGAAAATATCAACACTTCCACTAGGCGACGTACTAGCCACGCCTTTAATGTTACACCATGAATAGTTTTTACGTCACTACTACATAGGAAGCCGTAGAAACTTATTTACATGCCATGTTGAATTGCAGATGGTATGTGTTGCTTTGTTAATAAACAAGCTGTTGAAATTATTACCAATAATAGTTAACAATTAGATTAGGTTTCTTTTCTTATGTATTGTAAGTGTGTCGACTGGGCTTGGCCCGAGTCTGTAACCGACCCCTTCACCCTATAAAAGGAGGTGAGGGGGTGATGCTCAAAATATACCGCATCTTCTATTCTTTCTTGTAATCGTTCGTGGGTTTTAATAAACAATCGTTCGATTAACTTTGTGGGTTTCGTTTTTTGCGACTCTGCGATCGTCTTCAGGGATCTAGGGTTCCACGTTTCGATCTTCAGGTTTGTTGGTGTCGATTCCAACAAGTGGTATCAGAGCCACGGGTTTTGTGGTCTCGAAGATCGGTGCTAGATTAAGAGGTATCGTGGAAGAAAAGGGTTTCGAGGCTACATCGGAGTAACTTTTCTTGAGTTGCAGGTTTTTTCCGAAGGTTGAAGACGAAGAGTATATCTGTGCCTGGGTTTGTTTAATATAAAAACAAAAAGTAAAGTGAGTGTGGATATTATTTGATCAAGTTGTTTCTCTTGGTTGTTGCTTTTAAAGCAAATAAAAGCAAATAATAGTATTTTACACTAACATCACGTGAGTATACTACAAATTTGTTTTATATATTAGTTTTATTTATTCTTTGTTTTTAAACAAAAATTGGTAGAATTAATATTTAAAGCAAAGGTTTTTGTTGCGGGTTTTTTGTGGTTCAAGTATTGATCGTGGTTTGCTTGGGTTTTCAAGTGTGCGATCGGGTTTGTTTGTACGTGATCGAGGTTTAGGCTCTTCTAATTAAATCGATCTGCAAGAAGGGATTTGTACGCAACAAGGTTGAAAGAATATGTCTTCGATAGCGAAGTTTGACGTCGAAAAATTCGACGGGTCTAATGACTTCGGGTTGTGGCGTGTGAAGATGCGGTGTCTATTAATTCAACATGGTTGGGAGGCTGCGTTAGATCCATTCCCGGATACCATGACGGACGCTCAAAAGACTGCGGCGTTGAAGACGGATGTCTACAAAAAAGCACACAGTGCCTTACTCTTATGCTTGGATAACAAGGTGTTGAGGGAAGTCAACAAAGAAAATTCTGCTGCGGGTGTTTGGTTAAAGTTAGAAACTTTATATATGACAAAGTCTTTAGCCAACAAGTTGTACTTGAAGAAGAAGCTGTTCACTTTCTACATGCATTCAGGTAAGAAATTATCTGAACATATAGATGAGTTTAATAAGTTGATCGGTGACTAGGCGAACATAGACGTTGAAATTGATGACGAAGATCAGGCACTCATGTTACTTACATCATTACCGTCTTCGTATGATAACTTTGTGGAGACACTGCTTTATGGAAGGGAGTCGCTCTCTTTAGAAGATGTCTTGTCTACCCTCAATTCACGGGAGTTGAAGAAGAGGACAGATGCAAAGGATGATGGTGATGGGTTATTTGTAAGGGGAAGGCCGGAGCATCGGGGTAATCAAGGACGTGGTAGTTCGCGATCAAAGTCAAAAGGTAAATGATAAGTGTGAAAACACTCATCAATTATGATCCATAAACCACTAAAAACACTGTCAAATACATTATATTAGACTGTTAATTATCAGAATTATGCGTGTATTTGGTGTTTGTGAATTTTCAGGTATATAGGTACATTTGAGACGAAACACGAGCTTTCAAGGATTTATTTGATCAAAAGACGAGGAAAAAGACGAAAGATGATCCAAGGACCTTATTTGCCAAACTTCCAAAGATCAAGGGCTTAAAGTGCAATTACTACAATGTTAAAGGATGGAAAAGTTATTACTTGAAAGGCTTTATACACATTTGGAAAGAAGTAAAAGATAAGGGACCAAAAGAGAATTAATTGGAAGTTTATTAACTACTTATCCTTGGTCATTGACCAAACCGGTCAAAGTTCAACACAAAACACATAAGCTCGCGTCTTCTCCAAACTTGAAGAGAGAGAAAACAGCCGACTTATCTTTTCTATCCTCCATTACCTGCAAGTACGATTCAAGCACGATCAAGAAAGAATCAAGCGAAGTTTACAACTAGTAAAAGACTCCTTTTGATCTCCTCTACAAGGAGATACTACTTAATTAAATCAAGACTCGAAGATAAAGAAATCCCCAAATTGGAAGAAGATGAAGAATTAGCCAATCCTCGTATTTTACACGTGGCATCCAACCATTGGATAGACCACGTCACTTCTACCATCTTGGCGGCTATAAATAAGAGATGAAGGC
Source organism: Glebionis coronaria (assembly GCA_025667525.1). NCBI lineage: Eukaryota > Viridiplantae > Streptophyta > Magnoliopsida > Asterales > Asteraceae > Glebionis > Glebionis coronaria. The sequence continues at coordinate 423,232,823 of CM046880.1, forward strand.
TTCATTTGCATTCGGTTAGCTAGGAGTAGTTTACACATAGTTATTAGGTGTAATTAGTTAGTTAGTTAGGTTTTCTTTCAGTTTTCTGTTTAAATTTTGTAACAAATTCAGTTTCGATTTAGTTTTCAGTTTGTAACCGATTCTTTCTTTCTGCCATTAATGAAAGTTCTAGTCTTCTTCAAGCTTTCTGTTACCTTATTAGATTTCTCTTATTCAGTTACATTTCTTTTCACCATTAATGAAGTTTGAGCTTTCAAGTTCTTGTTTCTTAAATACTTCTCACGAATTGATACTGTTAAGTTTTTGAATAGATAAGTTCTTGTATTGATCCAGGTTACGAGTTTGTTGAATTTTTAACCGTCTTCTTTTAAAGAAGAATTTAACTTTTGGTTCAAGTTTTAGTTCATAGGATATTAGTGATACTGTTAATGGTTTATCACTGGCTAATTAGCTTTTGAGTTTTTAATATTTTTACATAATGACTGTTAGAAGTTAAACAGGTTGCGTCGATTTCAGTTACTGTTCACGTAGATTTAGAAGTTTGTTAAAGTACTTGAGAATCGAGTTGCTTATTCCGAGTTATTCGTTTCGAGTACTCATTTGTTTCGGATCAGTCTTATTCCTAGACTCAGGATAGTATGGCTATTGATGAAGTTTAAGTGTTCAAGTTCTTGTTTTTTTAAAAGCTGTTGGTTAAGCTTGTTGATCGATTTCAGTTCGTTAAGATTTTTACTTTAGTTTCATTGTTAGGAGCAAGTCGGATACTTGATTTCATGCAGTAGTCAGTTTTGCAAAAGGATATATTTCTGTTCAAGTTTATGCAGGTTTAGGGATCGAAAGATAGATTTCGTCCAGTTTTCCTTTGCTTTGTTTCAATCTTGCAGGTTTCAGATTTTCTGAATGAAGATCAAAGTGTGGCGTAGTTTTGGATTCAGTTTGGTGGTGTTTTGTTTTTAAACCGGCTCAGCGCCACGTTTCTCGTCTCAAAGGTCTAAACGACGGATGTCTTGGTTAAGCACATTTTAGATTTTCTGAATTAAGTAGAATAAATCTGCTCGTTATTAATTGTAGTGTGATCGTACTGAGTGTAACCTGCTTGTTTTTAGTTGTAATTGTTCCGTTATTAGTCTAGCATTTTAGAGGCGTTGTTATCTGAACTCGAGTTTGGAGCAGCTTTTGTATTTAGATCATATAGATCATATTAGTTTGTTTTCTGCAAATTTTCGACTAAAAGCTGTTTGGAATAATCTGTTTTAAAAAGCTGTTCAAATCGAGTCAGAGAACTTGTATTTTGAAACGATATCTGCAATTTGTTTGTTATTTGCAATTAGTTTGTCAATTGGTATCTAGCCTTCATTTGGAATATTTCCCTTCTATTTTTGTCTCGTTGTAAGCGTGTAGTCATTCAGTAATGTCATTAACACAGTGTGTCTAAAAATTGAGTGGATTTTCTACAAATTGTTGTGGACCCGTTAGTAGTTTGTTAGGACTTTGAATTTCTATTTGGGCTTACTTTAATCTTTAGCTGGGCTAGTTGTTGTTATATGATTTTAGTTAGAAAGTAGACTCGTAGCTTTGAGTTCGAATTTTGATCTTAAACAAGTTTTAGTTTTAATAAATGTGTATTCTTAGTTCATAGAAAATTAATTGAGTTTTATATTTGTATTTTGCATTTGTATGTATAAATTTGTATTTTAAATTTTGTGCATTTAAATGTTTACTTGCAACGTGTTTTAGCGTAGTACGTATTAAGTAGTAATAGTATAATATTTTACATTTTTTTTTAGAAGTTTTATTTGTCAAAATTGTCAAAGTAGCTTAGATTCCAAATCAACTATTATTCACCAAAAACAATCAAGTCAAGCTTAAAAACGTTATATCAATTCGAATCGAGCTGAGAAGACAACTATACTAAAAAACGGAATTATTAAATGGCGCCGCTGCCGGTTCTTTTCGTGAAGATTAACGATTTCGAGTGAGACGATTGGATTTTGGGATCCGTTCACTTTGTGAACGTTATTTTTTACGTATTATAAATCAAAAACATAAAAAAATCAAAAAGATAAAAATATAAAAAAATAAAAAAATCACAAAGTCAATTCTTTTCCTAAAGAATTGAACCAAAAAAATAAAAAATCCAAAAAGTAATCTTTTTCCTAAAAGATTACAACAAAAAAAATATATATTATTCGTTTTTATCGGTTTTTACGTAGATATAGTATTTTTCTTAAAAAATCAAATAAATACACAAATATTTTTGATATATTATTATATGTAAATAAGTATACGTATAAAAACAACCAAGTTACCTATCTCCATAAGTATTGCCGAGGCAATACACCGTGTTGAGGGGCGTTCCGGTCCTTGACACGCGTATCGATCAAATAAAATAAAGCAAGAATAGATAAATACTTCCAATTGGCAATAATTCGAAGAATACAAACTACTAGAGTGAATAGATAGGCGACGTGCTATAAAATGCCGTCTAAGGGTCAATAGGTACTTAAGTGCTTCGCGCCACCTAACCCCCCGTTCACTAGTGCGTATTCTAAGAAGGAAGGCTTAATTGGAGGTCTTGCACCCAAGTAGTAATTATATATATACTTTCTTGTGGATATTTCATATCGAAACTCGAAGAGGATAATCTTATTCTTTTCAAAGTCGACCGAGGGCTACTCCCTCATTCCTCGTGTTTACTTACACGTGTACTCGCACACGTGTAAACATACCACCTTTGGTGTATCACTTCCTTTCCCGAGGAAGCTTTTAGACGTCATTTCTTGTATATACATTCGGCCACCTTGTTACACATGGATACTCGTTCCATGTTGGAGATTTTGCAACAACAATCCGCCACCGCTAATTATCCGTCTTGTTCGACTAGTGGTGGTCCACACGATACGTATTTATGTGATCAAAATAATGGTTATTATGAGGAGGGATATGCTTACAATGGAACCGAGAACCCTAATTTTCAAACTAACACTCAAATGGACTACACTTGTAATGACTATATGGGATATTCCGGTTTTTCATCACAACCTCCACCATCATTTCATGATCAAACCTTTAATGTGCCATACCAAAACCAAGGATTTTCCAATTATGAAGATTTTCAAAACAATGGAAATTTTCAAGGCTATAATCAAGAAACCTTTCATAATCAAGGATTTTCAAACAATGAAGGCTTTCAAAATGATGAGAATTTTCCATGCCATAATCAAGACACCTTTCAACATCAAGGATTTTCATATTTGACCACTTTGCCACACTTGGTTAATCGTCCTATGTTGGAGATATTCCAAGACGAGCAATATCGAGCTATGTATGGGCCTTGTGCGACTTGCGGAGCATCACATAATGAAAATAATTGTGATCTATACGCGAGTAATTATGATCAAGGTTTTGATGAGGATTTTCAAAATCAAGAATTTTTAAATCAAGACGATTTTCAAAATGAAGAAAATTTTCAAAGTCCTAATAAAAACACCGTTAACAATCAAGGCATTTATCATTTCTTGAGTAAAGACGCTTTTAATATGGTAATGCAAGCACTTGAGACAATGCAAGAGGCAACTGATCCGAAAATATTAGGCTTGAGCACATACATCTTGCAACACATGAGACCGAACGATGCTTTACCTGATGATGAGCCTTCTTTGAGAGTAGATGTTGAGGATGATACACCTAGTGATGTTCCTATTATAGACCCTTCCATCTCTCCACCGACTATACTTGAGCCATACACACCTTCATCACCTTTACCTCACATGGGACCCACCGACTCTTTCACCATGGGGGACGAGCCTCTTAGCACTAATACAAACACCGATTTGGATGAATTAACCGTTTCTAGTGTTGAGAACCTTATCCCAATCCAAAGAGAGCTTGAGAGGGTTTCCAATGAACTATGTGATGAGCTTTGTGTTGATACCTCTTCTCCTCATGATCACATTGAGATTTTATCCCATATTGACCTTCATGCTACTACTAGTGATTTTGGTGATTTCGATCTTGATGAATTGTTTAAAGAAAGGGATAATGAGATTGAGGAAGAGTTTGTGAAAGACTTGACACACATGGAGGATGATGATTGTGATTCTAGTGACGCGTCTTATGCTATATCATCCAATGATTTGTCTTGTCAAGATAACATTTCTAATTTGGATGAAGAGTTTGCTCCTATAGGGAATATGGATCCTTCTCCTCTACCACCATATGATTCTTGTGATGAACCCTTTGATGATCCTTATGATAGTGATGAGTCTTTTACATCTGATGATGAATCCATGTCCTCTATGACTCCTTCACCTATTCCTCTAAGTGATTTTGTGATGAAATCGAATCCTCTTTTTGAAACATCATTTGATAACCCACTTTTCCATCATGCTGAAGAAACCAATGAGGATTTTAGTAATGATGAACCTTCTCTTTGTGATACACCAATATATGATGATTATAGTGATAATGAGTTTTCCACTTGTGAATCTCCATTTTTTGATGATCACACTTCCTTGAGTTTTAAGGAGTCACCAATCTTTGACAAACCAATCTATGATTCCTATAGTGATGAGGAGGGGTCTATCATTGATGAGAATGAGGAGATTCTAAAGACTGAAAGATTGCTTAGTGAAGATGAGTTGATAGATAAACAAATTGAAGATTATCTTAAGAGAGATGATATTGTGGTTGATACATTTTCTTCTAATTGGGAAGAGGATATTCGTCTTATTGAGAACATGCTTTTTGGGACCCTAGAGCCTACACCTTCTCCACAAGACACTATTAATCTTGATCCTCCTTATTCTATGCCTTCTATGGAAGATTACCCACCTTTTGATGATGATGAGCCTAATATGGACATAATAGTTATGAATGTTTTGATACCTACACCTTCATATTCTCATGATGCTTTGATCACTAAGGGGGAATCTTATATGGTTGATACGAGTTCATCTTCTTATTTTCCCATGAAGGGAAAGGTTTTTGATCCTGGGATACGTATGTTTGGGAAATATTGGTTTTCATCTACTCCACTTAAGAGTGTGCCTTCGATTGATATGGACTTCTTGTATGAGCTTACTTTGGTGATGCTACCTATTTTGGAGTTGTTCACTTGTCGAGATGGAAATTATGTATTTGATCCTGGAGTGCTTCATATTTGAGAGATTTCGTATGTTGGACAAACTTGAGACACGTTGGACCGTTCCATTTATCGAGGCAGATTTGGTAAATCTTATAGTAAATGGCAACGTGCTAAGTTTGAGTGTATTATGTGAGATGTGCTTCAAAGTGATATCCTTTATTCTCCATGATGGTTTCCCCAAGGACAACTTAATTCGGGGCCGAGTCGAGCTAGCGACTTAGGGTTAAAAAAAAACTCAAGCATTGAATAACTAGGTTAGAAAACGTAGAGTAGATTTTCAATAGATTAGGTTTAATTAAAAGGATGTTATAATAGAGTTGAAGTGGAGGGGTGCCTTTCTTCGTCTTTTGGTGATTGTTTCAAGGGTTGCTCTCTCACATTTCATGCTTGGAGCTTATGGAGGAGGCCCGTGTATCTGGTTCACTTCGATTAGTTTTTGCTATCGTGATATTAAACACTTGTGCTTAACGTGAATACCCTTTAGTTGTCTCTTCCTTAACTTGAGTTAAGCAAGGTTATCAATGTCATAAGTGTAGGGGAGTTCACTTCCATGCTCTTAAACATTGAGGACAATGTTTATCTTAAGTGTAGGGGAGACTTCTATCGAAGTGACCTTACCTAGACCATTGCCTTAACTTCATGATAATTGGGAAAATTAAATTTTTTAAAACATTTTTCAAATTTTTGATCTACTTTGGCCACCAAAAATATGCATTCATAATTTTTGCATCAATCATTTTTCATTTGCATAACACATTTGCATTGTATATATTTCTTCTTTTATTTTTCATCAAAAATATACAAAAAAGAAAATTATAATAAAACATGGTTTTAACAAATTTAGACTTCTTTGACATATTAGGCCCGCCATGGATATTTTGACTCAACCCGAGTTTGCTTATCTTAGCATTCTCTAGCTAGTATCCTTAACCATGTAGTCCTTCATTGGTCTATTAGGCTAAGCTTCCACCAATTTCATTCTTTGAAATTTTAAATTTGTGGAGAATGGGAAATGATAGAGTTGAAGCAAGTGTAAAAGGGCTAGATAGACTTCATGGCAATTACTTGTGGCTAAATCCTTCTCTTCTTGACCTCTATTTTCTTCGCATGTATATAATTGTTAATAAATAATCAAGTACGGTTTTAATTGGTTTGTAATCTCTTATGCATTTTTGGCTAATCATTTATGGTTAATATGAGTACGTCTTAAGATTCTAAGTTAGCACGTTTTATGTGTACTAGACTTATGTCATGCTCCATATTTAGCGGGTGTTTTTCCTTTTCTTCTTTGCAAATTTCTTGGTGAGGAATAAAGAAAAATAAGAGCGGCTTATGAAAAAAAAATGAGTGGCTAGAAAAAAAAAAAAAAAAAAAAGAAAAAAAAAAAATATAATGCAAGACTCCCAAGAGGGGCAGTGTGGTGTTAATTATAGTGACTATTGAGTTCCAATATTACCTTGACGGGTTGCGGGGTTGAAGATCCAAAATCTCAAAAAGATGCGGATGTAAATTATTGCGTGAGTTTTATTTTTCTTTCCTTAGCGAGTGTGTAGTTACTTATGAAAGCATGACATGAAGATTTTACACATAAGGCGAATGACTTATTACTCTTAATACGGACTTGTATTAATTGTGAGCGGTTTTTCAAGTAATGGATGAGAAGATTACTTAGAATTAAAACCGTGCTTCCTTATTTTTGGATTTTACACTTCTTATATTTCACACTTGAATAATGACAAATTTGCCCACAAGCAATTTGCTCAATTAATAACCGGTTCCACATTTAATTGTCATGAATAAGTTGATGCACTTTTTACTTGTGAATGCAATGATCTCATTTACTAGCTTGGTATGGGGAAAGTGAAACTTGAGGGTGATAAGTATCCATGGTACCAAAGCCCTAATCCAAGTCATTGATTTCTTTATGAGTTATTTCCATCAAAACCATTTATGAAAAATCAAAAATATATAAATAGAATTGTTTTCTTTGCATTGCATTGTAAATATTCAAAATCATGCATCATATAGTGTAGAGTAGTGTAGATGCATTCCATAATGGCCAAGGTTGGTTAATTATGAGAAAAGTGTAACTTGGTGCTTTAAAATGTTGCATTGCATGAGGACATGGCAATGGTCAAGTGGAGGGGAGTTGATAAGTGTGAAAACACTCATCAATTATGATCCATAAACCACTAAAAACACTGTCAAATACATTATATTAGACTGTTAATTATCAGAATTATGCGTGTATTTGGTGTTTGTGAATTTTCAGGTATATAGGTACATTTGAGACGAAACACGAGCTTTCAAGGATTTATTTGATCAAAAGACGAGGAAAAAGACGAAAGATGATCCAAGGACCTTATTTGCCAAACTTCCAAAGATCAAGGGCTTAAAGTGCAATTACTACAATGTTAAAGGATGGAAAAGTTATTACTTGAAAGGCTTTATACACATTTGGAAAGAAGTAAAAGATAAGGGACCAAAAGAGAATTAATTGGAAGTTTATTAACTACTTATCCTTGGTCATTGACCAAACCGGTCAAAGTTCAACACAAAACACATAAGCTCGCGTCTTCTCCAAACTTGAAGAGAGAGAAAACAGCCGACTTATCTTTTCTATCCTCCATTACCTGCAAGTACGATTCAAGCACGATCAAGAAAGAATCAAGCGAAGTTTACAACTAGTAAAAGACTCCTTTTGATCTCCTCTACAAGGAGATACTACTTAATTAAATCAAGACTCGAAGATAAAGAAATCCCCAAATTGGAAGAAGATGAAGAATTAGCCAATCCTCGTATTTTACACGTGGCATCCAACCATTGGATAGACCACGTCACTTCTACCATCTTGGCGGATATAAATAAGAGATGAAGGCTTCATTTGCATTCGGTTAGCTAGGAGTAGTTTACACATAGTTATTAGGTGTAATTAGTTAGTTAGTTAGGTTTTCTTTCAGTTTTCTGTTTAAATTTTGTAACAAATTCAGTTTCGATTTAGTTTTCAGTTTGTAACCGATTCTTTCTTTCTGCCATTAATGAAAGTTCTAGTCTTCTTCAAGCTTTCTGTTACCTTATTAAATTTCTCTTATTCAGTTACATTTCTTTTCACCATTAATGAAGTTTGAGCTTTCAAGTTCTTGTTTCTTAAATACTTCTCACGAATTGATACTGTTAAGTTTTTGAATAGATAAGTTCTTGTATTGATCCAGGTTACGAGTTTGTTGAATTTTTAACCGTCTTCTTTTAAAGAAGAATTTAACTTTTGGTTCAAGTTTTAGTTCATAGGATATTAGTGATACTGTTAATGGTTTATCACTGGCTAATTAGCTTTTGAGTTTTTAATATTTTTACATAATGACTGTTAGAAGTTAAACAGGTTGCGTCGATTTCAGTTACTGTTCACGTAGATTTAGAAGTTTGTTAAAGTACTTGAGAATCGAGTTGCTTATTCCGAGTTATTCGTTTCGAGTACTCATTTGTTTCGGATCAGTCTTATTCCTAGACTCAGGATAGTATGGCTATTGATGAAGTTTAAGTGTTCAAGTTCTTGTTTTTTTAAAAGCTGTTGGTTAAGCTTGTTGATCGATTTCAGTTCGTTAAGATTTTTACTTTAGTTTCATTGTTAGGAGCAAGTCGGATACTTGATTTCATGCAGTAGTCAGTTTTGCAAAAGGATATATTTCTGTTCAAGTTTATGCAGGTTTAGGGATCGAAAGATAGATTTCGTCCAGTTTTCCTTTGCTTTGTTTCAATCTTGCAGGTTTCAGATTTTCTGAATGAAGATCAAAGTGTGGCGTAGTTTTGGATTCAGTTTGGTGGTGTTTTGTTTTTAAACCGGCTCAGCGCCGCGTTTCTCGTCTCAAAGGTCTAAACGACGGATGTCTTGGTTAAGCACATTTTAGATTTTCTGAATTAAGTAGAATAAATCTGCTCGTTATTAATTGTAGTGTGATCGTACTGAGTGTAACCTGCTTGTTTTTAGTTGTAATTGTTCCGTTATTAGTCTAGCATTTTAGAGGCGTTGTTATCTGAACTCGAGTTTGGAGCAGCTTTTGTATTTAGATCATATAGATCATATTAGTTTGTTTTCTGCAAATTTTCGACTAAAAGCTGTTTGGAATAATCTGTTTTAAAAAGCTGTTCAAATCGAGTCAGAGAACTTGTATTTTGAAACGATATCTGCAATTTGTTTGTTATTTGCAATTAGTTTGTCAATTGGTATCTAGCCTTCATTTGGAATATTTCCCTTCTATTTTTGTCTCGTTGTAAGCGTGTAGTCATTCAGTAATGTCATTAACACAGTGTGTCTAAAAATTGAGTGGATTTTCTACAAATTGTTGTGGACCCGTTAGTAGTTTGTTAGGACTTTGAATTTCTATTTGGGCTTACTTTAATCTTTAGCTGGGCTAGTTGTTGTTATATGATTTTAGTTAGAAAGTAGACTCGTAGCTTTGAGTTCGAATTTTGATCTTAAACAAGTTTTAGTTTTAATAAATGTGTATTCTTAGTTCATAGAAAATTAATTGAGTTTTATATTTGTATTTTGCATTTGTATGTATAAATTTGTATTTTAAATTTTGTGCATTTAAATGTTTACTTGCAACGTGTTTTAGCGTAGTACGTATTAAGTAGTAATAGTATAATATTTTACATTTTTTTTAGGAGTTTTATTTGTCAAAATTGTCAAAGTAGCTTAGATTCCAAATCAACTATTATTCACCAAAAACAATCAAGTCAAGCTTAAAAACGTTATATCAATTCGAATCGAGCTGAGAAGACAACTATACTAAAAAACGGAATTATTAGTAAAGGAACTTATAAACAGAAGTGTTACATATGCTATTCTGAGGATCACCTTAAGAAAGACTGTCCAAAATGGAACAAGAAGAAATCAACTGGCTTTGTCAACAAGAATGTAAAACAGGACGCTGGGACGTATTCTAAGGGTTATGACAATGGTGATTTGTTGATGGCGGTGAGTGAGGAAAGGTTCTTAGAGTGTATCATGGACTCTGGTGGTTCCTATCACATGACGCCTAGGAGGGACTTCTTGTTTGATTTTAAGGAGCTTGATGGTGGTATGGTTTTGCTCGGTGATAATAGAGCATGTGCCATCAAGGGGATAGGGAAGGTGAGAGTACAAATGAAAGATGGTTCAAGTTTTGTGCTTGAGAATGTGCGTTACATTCCCGAGTTGAAAAGAAATTTGTTATCTTTGGGCACTCTGGATCGAGAGGGCTATACCGTGAAGTTGCAGAATGGAAGAGTAAAGGTGATCAAGGGTTCTTTGATGGTTTTGTCAGGAACTTTGAAGGAAAATTGTGTGTACTCCTTGGATGGTTGGGCTGAATCAAGTGAAGCTAGTGTTGGCATAGAAGAAAAGGAAAGTCTTGCGCAGGTGTGGCATAAACGCCTGGGTCACATTAGTGAAGCAGGCTTGAATGAACTCAAAAGAAGAGAGGTGCTGGGGAAGGAAGGTCTAGGTAAGCTCGAATTCTGTGAAAATTGTGTTCTTGGAAAATCGACCAGGGTGAGTTTTGGTCGAGATCAGCACACAACAGAGGGAGTTATAGACTATGTCCATGCGGATCTCTGGGGTCCTTCTCGGGTGGAATCGATGAGTGGTTGTCGTTACTTCTTATCGATTGTTGATGATTATTCGAGGAGGGTTTGGGTTTATTTTCTTAGACACAAGAGTGAGGCGTTCAGCAAGTTCAAGGAGTGGAAGCAGTTGGTAGAAAACCAGACAGGTAGAAGACTGAAGAAACTTCGAACGGATAATGGTTTGGAGTTTTGTAATCAGGAGTTTAATAACTTGTGCAAGGAGAGCAGGGTAGCAAGACATTTGACGGTTGCTGGAACTCCGCAACAGAATGGTCTAGCTGAACGAATGAACAGGACGCTCTTGGATAAGGTTAGGTGTTTACTGATTCAGTCTGGTTTGCCACAATCATTCTGGGCTGAAGCAACGGCGACGGCAGCATATCTGATCAATAGGTCTCCATCTAAAGCATTGGAGAAGAAGATACCTATGGATTTATGGTCAGGACATCCAGCGAATTACGAGATGTTGAAGATATTTGGTTGCGTTGCTTATTCACACGTGAATCAGGGGAAGCTCAAGCCTAGAGAAATAAAATGCATATTCCTGGGGTATCCTGAAGGTGTGAAGGGATACAGATTATGGAGGTTGGATGATGTTAAACCGAAGATAATCATAAGCAGGGATGTGGTCTTTAATGAGAGCCTTATGTATAAGGATACTCTCAAGGGTGCTGGTGCTGCAGATTCTGGGAAGGAAATTGAGTTTGAGCTGGAACTTCAAGGCAGTCAGGTCGAACCAACTGTGGATCCTCCTACTGGGGTAAATCCAGGAAATGAATATGAGGATCAAGTTGAAGATGCAGTAGATGCAATGCCTCAACAACAGAATCTGGACAACTATGTTCTGGTGCGTGATAGAGCTAAGAGAACAACTACTAAACCTGCAAGGTATAGGGATGAAGGTAATGTATCATTGTCTAGATCATCGGGGTCTAGGGAAGAAGATGATATTACGGCTTATGCGTTTGCTATTGCTGAGGAAGAAGATACACATGAACCAATCACATTCCAGGAGGCGATTAATTCATCTGAAAGGGATGAGTGGGTTCGTGCTATGGAGGAAGAGATGAGTTCTTTAAAGAAGAATCATACTTGGGAGCTGGTCGATCAACCACGTGGTCAGAAGCTGGTAAGCTGCAAGTGGTTGTATAAGATTAAGGAAGGGATTGAAGGCGTTCAGAAACCAAAGTATAAAGCAAGGCTGGTAGCTCGGGGTTTCACACAACGAGCAGGGATTGACTATAATGAGGTATTCTCACCCGTGGTTCGACATACATCTATTAGGGTGATTCTCTCATTAACTGCTTGTGAAGATTACGAGTTGGAACAACTTGATGTGAAGACGGCGTTTTTGCATGGTAATCTTGAAGAAACCATTTATATGAGGCAGCCGCTTGGTTTTGAAGAAGGAACGGGCAACAAGGTATGTTTGTTGAAGAAATCCCTTTATGGTCTTAAGCAGTCTCCAAGGCAGTGGTACAAACGGTTTGATGTGTATATGGTCAGCAATGGGTTTAGCCGTAGCAACTATGATAGTTGTGTTTACTTCAAAGAGTTTGCACCAGGTATGTACATATATCTACTGTTGTATGTAGATGATATGTTGATTGCTTGTAAAAGCAAGTCTGAGATCGAATATACCAAGGGACTGCTGCGAAAAGAGTTTGATATGAAGGAACTTGGTCCAGCTATGAAGATACTTGGTATGGAGATTGTCAGGGATAGGGGTAACCGAACCCTGAAGTGTCTCAGTCGGGATATGTGCGGAAAATTCTGAATAACTACAGAGTGGATTATGGCAAGTCGGTCTCTGTGCCATTGGGAGCACACTTCAAGGTGTCTTTGAAGGATTGTCCGTCGAATGACTGGGATGTGGAAAGAATGAGTAAGGTCCCATATGTGAATGCTGTAGGTAGTTTAATGTACTTGATGGTTTGCACTAGACCAGATATTGCGTATGCTGTTAGCATTGTGAGCAGGTATTTGGCGAATCCAGGTAAAAATCATTGGGAAGCGGTGAAGTGGATTTTGAAGTACTTGAAGGGCACTGCTAATGTAGGTCTAGTGTATGGTAGAGATCAAGGGAAGCACGTGGATGTTGACGGTTTCGTGGATAGCGATTATGCTAAAGACCCTGACAAGGGTAGGTCGATAACCGGGTACGTGTTTATGGTACATGGCTGTGTTGTGAGTTGGAAAGCAACTCTGCAGCATGTTGTTGCATTGTCTACTACAGAGGCGGAGTATATGGCGCTTACGGAAGCTGTTAAGGAAAGCATTTGGCTTAAAGGTCTACTAATCGAGCTGGGAATAAACCTCAGGTCAGTGGTTGTGAATTGTGATAATCAAGGGGCAATTCATCTCTCAAGAAATGCAATGTTTCATGAGAGGACGAAGCATATCAACGTGAGGTATCACTTCATCAGGGAGATCGTGGAATCTAAAGAGACTGAAGTGGCAAAGATAGGCACGGAGGATAATGCAGCTGACGCGTTTACAAAGGTGGTTCCAGGTCCGAAGTTCAAGTATTGCATGGAGATACTTGGTGTCGGGGCTAACTAGTATTGGTACTAAGGTGGAAATTGTTGAAATTATTACCAATAATAGTTAACAATTAGATTAGGTTTCTTTCCTTATGTATTGTAAGTGTGTCGACTGGGCTTGGCCCGAGTCTGTAACCGACCCCCTCACCCTATAAAAGGAGGTGAGGGGGTGATGCTCAAAATATACCGCATCTTCTATTCTTTCTTGTAATCGTTCGTGGGTTTTAATAAACAATCGTTCGATTAACTTTGTGGGTTTCGTTTGTTGCGACTCTGCGATCGTCTTCAGGGATCTAGGGTTCCGCGTTTCGATCTTCAGGTTTGTTGGTGTCGATTCCAACACAAGCATATCGGCCAAGTAATAGCAGGAGGAAGGGCAGGTGCATTTGATCACACCATGAGAACTTTGATGCACAGATGGGACCAGATACTGGCAGCCTACGGGCTTGCTGGTATACTGCATGTATTGCTTCAGTTCCCGTTATTTGAAGATGATGCTGATGATATGAAGAAGAGTTTGCAATATATGATGAGTAAAAGGTTTCAGCATACTCGTAATTACCCGTCGATTGAAGGTAATCCAAGGGATACTATGGTGCAAACTAATAACAAATTTCAGAAACTGAAAAGGCTGAAGCGTTCACATCGCTGAGATCAGAACCGCGCACCCCTCAAGCGAAAGTTCGACACAGGAGAATGTTGACAGGTCATACAGATTCGGGCGGGTCGGGTCAATCTATAGAAATGGAAAATAATCTTCATAGTAATAATAGTAATCGCAGACTCGCAGTCATTGTCATAATAATAATCATGACCATATGGAAGATGGTGAAGATAAGGGCTACTTGTCGTCTTTCTATAGCCACGGTAGGAAAAACTGTTTTAGAAGATCAATGATTTTTGCCACAATAGGATGCACATTTCAAATTAGAAAAGGAACCAAGAGCATACTAAAAAATGTCACTTGAAATTACAATCTTTGATAAAAAAAAATTACAATCTTTGATAACAAACTATACATTCGACACTCTAACACAACTGCATGCAGTAAGATATTTTGTAATTACATGGAGACCCGGACTTTTCTGGTTTGACCAGATCAATGTAGGAATTTATCATTATTATTAGTTGGTATTATTAAAATTAAATCGATGTTGTTACAGTAACAATTGCCGCGACGCTGACGGCGATGGTGGTGGTGGTGTTCTGGGTAAATTAAATTTGGGAAGAAGAAGAAGTGGGGAAGAAGAGAGTTTCAGGGGCAAATTTGCATAAAAGAAAGTATTGGGGTAAGAGGGGATCTGAAATTACGAAAATACACTCATGTGCATGTCACATGAGGGAAGTTAACGGAAAAAGTTAGCAAAGGTAAAAAAAATAATGACTCGGAGACATATTTGCAGGGAGAATAAAAGTTAAGGGGCAAGAATACTTGTAGTTCTCACTCAGAGGCATATTTGCATTTTTGGAATAGTACATAAACATTTTTAATAGTTTACCTTTATGAAATTTCTAATGATACTAAAAGTTAAAAACGTCATCTTGTCACCTCTAGTTATTGTTGAATTGGTTAATTTCCATGATCTTCTCATTAGCAAATGATGGGTATAAATAACACAGTATAATCAATGTGATAAATATTACACCAATAGGCTCCTCCGCAGTTTGAACGTCAGGCTCCTCGACGGACGAACTGGAACATATGTTGAAAGGCTCTTTTTTGATCATTTTCTTTGTTTGTTGCGACAGAAGAATAATTGTATTCTACAGCATATTTGCTGACTGCTTGCGGCTTCTTCCTTTGCGTGACGTTTTTTTTACGGCATGGCTTGCTTTGCCTTTCGGTAGGACCGACATTTTTTGACCAACCAATTTCGAAAAATAGCAATGATTTTCGGTTGTAACACAAAAATAATGATGATGAGACAATGATGTTGGGGTTTATTTGAAAAAGAAAGGCACTTATGAAAATAATAAAGCGGAAGAAAATCAAGCGGGATCCCTCTGAATCATTAGTGAGAAACCGATGACCGAAGGATAACTCTTTTGTGGTGGGTTGTGTACCTAGAGCTCTAATATCGCTCTGATACCATGTTGAATTGGTTAAGTTCTTTGATCTTCTCATTAGCAAATGATAAGTATAAATACCACAATACAATCACTCTGATAAATATTACACCAATGAACTGACTCACCTTATACTACTTACTTATAATAGTCTTTTGAATAGAGATAGCATTAAATCTACAGCTAATAGTTATATCAAACACATATATATGCAGACGCAAAACATGAAAAGATAAACATGAAAAGATGAAAGATATAGATGAATAAAACAAAAGTCTCCATGAACACGATTACTACACAAGCACATGTATATTG
The DNA here is from genome assembly GCA_025667525.1 of Glebionis coronaria. NCBI lineage: Eukaryota > Viridiplantae > Streptophyta > Magnoliopsida > Asterales > Asteraceae > Glebionis > Glebionis coronaria. The sequence continues at coordinate 423,248,501 of CM046880.1, forward strand.
ATGCACACTATTATCTCTTAAATAAATGCATTAGCACTCAACCGTCAACAACCAGTGTTGCAACAACTCCTAAATTAATTGGGCCATAAAAATTTGTCTTATATCGTAATATCACCGGCAATAAATATATAACATTTATTAACTATTTGACATATAACTCATTTGACTCATATCCCGTTAAACTTATTATAAAAATATAACCGCTTTGACCTAGAACCATTTGACCTATAACCAATGTTTTCAGACCCGGGTCGTCCCGGTTGACCCTGTTCTGGTCGAAAAACGGGTCATATTGACCCGGGTTTCACATTTTCGAAACCCGGCTTGATCCGCCGGGTTTAAGGTGATCCGGGTTAACCCGGTTCTTGATTTTTTAGGGTTTTAAAAAAAATGTAAAATTCATGTATTTGCGACGAAATTTTATTTTTACATATTATATTAGTTGGTAAACAACTTATATCTTCAATATATGAAAGCTTTTATAGTTTTAATATATAATTTTTGTTAATTATTAAAAATATAAAAAAAATTAAAAACCGGGTTAACCCGGGTTGACCCGGACCCGCTGACTCGACCGCGTCGATTTAAAAACCGTGTTTTAAAACATTGCCTATAACCCATTTTGTTAATAAGTCATTTGACCCATAACCAAAATCACCCCTCACCTATTTGTCATCTCTAAATTGTTATGCAAGTATTGTTTTTATGTTCAATCATAGTCGTTTGAATATTTTTTACACGTTCTGTTAATGTTAAATTTTACTTTTCAAATTTTTTACTTTCCCGTTTTTTAATGTTTGTTGGTATTAAATTTTATTTTTTTAATTTTTACTAACTCGTCTTAAACTTTTTATTGTTTTATTATTTATTTGGTTAGTTTATAATATACGTTTTCATGTTTCGAAAATGTTTTTAAAATATTAAAAAATGTATAAAGAATGAAGATAGAAAATAACAACACTTGAGCATATTTTTTAATTTTGCAAAACAAAAAACGGACATAGATGCAAAAACGGTCGAAAACACGTAAAAACAGACAAAAAAGCACACAAAATATACGGAAACGTAAAAAAACATACGATAAACACGCAAAATGGCCGAAAACGTGCGAGGACATCTGAAAACATACAAAAGCAAGTGAAAATGGGCTAAATCGTACGAAATATCAAAGAACGTATGTTAATTATTTGGTTAAGATTTGTGAACTTTACAAATAATAAAGGAGTATAATTTAAGGTGGAGTTTTAATAACTTTATACTTTTTGTATTTTCATTTTTGTTTTAATCATAATTTTTTTTACTTATAAAATTCTCTTTCTGTTTTTAAATAAATGTTTATTTTAATTTTTTTTTGTTTTTTTTCTCAATTTTAACAATACATATATATATTTGTGTTGTGTAACAGTTGATTATATATATATATATATATATATATATATATATATATATATATATATATATATATATATATATATATATATATATATATATATATATATATATATATATATATATATATATATATATATATATATATATATATATATATATATATATATATATATATATATATATATATATATATATATACATATATATATATATATATATATATATATATATATATATATATATATATATATATATATATATATATATATATATATATATATATATATATATATATATATATATATTAATTGAGTTTTTAAAAAATTATTATTATGATTTTCATAAAATATTAGTTATATAAAAAAATATTTATTGTTAAGATTGTACAAGAAAGATCGTTAAAAATTAAAAAAAAAAAATTATATAAAGACGGAGAAAGCAAGTGATTCAGCAAAACTTCATATGTGTAGATTAAAAACAAATCTTTAAAATAACTCAACTTGATGTTCATGTGTGTTAGGCAGATCGGCGTACCACATGTGATACTGTTTATCGTTATCTGGTGTTTAAGGTATAGTAACCACACACATGACCTAGTGTAAAAATAATAAGTTTAAACAATGTTGCGAACTGAATCTGAATCTTGTAGGACAGTTAAAAATTGCATCTTTAGTTCAAGATTTTGGTCTTGCCGTGTTAGGCTACATGATACACACAAATCTCTCTATTCAAAGCTACGATATCTTTTACTAAGCTAGCTTCTCGTGGCAAATTGTTTTGTTTCAAATTTCAGATTGTTTCGTCTTATAAAATATACTGTTATATTCTTTGAATCCCATTTATATATTAAAATAATTAGATTATTTTTAAAAATTTATACAAAATGAAAACTGTAAGAAAAAATTAGACTAATCAAAATGATTGATTTTGACACGTATGTAAAATCATCTGATCCAATTAGTTAATAAAAAGTCAAAATTGAATCCAATTTGATCAAAATTAGAAAGAATTCTTGTAGATAAAAAAATTATCAAAAAATATATGTGTAAAAATGTGATACAAGATTAAAAAAGGAAGTAATTAGTTAAAATTTACAGACTGAATTATAAATAAATTTTATGAACTTAAGTGTAATTTATAAATTTTATATTTTAAACTAACTTAAAAAAAAATAAACGCTCCATCAAACTTTATTCACTGTATACTTAACATTTTAAATATAAAACATATATTTTGTTCTAATAATAAAAAATATATATGTTATTTTAGAAAATACCACATATATATATAGATAATTATAAATATCAAATGTAAACCACAAATTAAAAAAAAATGAATAGACGTGATTTTACATAATAGAACGACACATACTTTTTCAATGTCGTTATATGTTATGAAACACAAACAATGTCTAAGTTGAGATAACAAAAATATCAGTGAAACAAAGACAAATCATTTATAAAACAAAAATTTATATAAAATATTAATATTAACATATCATGAAAAAAATACTACGTGTGTATGAATGTTGTAACTATTTATTTATTAGAAAATTAATATTACTTTATAGAAAATGTTAAAAGTTACAAAACAAGAATTTATAGATAGTTTAACTTCAAAATTAAATTTCATTATAGAATCCATTCAAATTGCGTGCATGCACGGGTTTATGTGATTTTTTTTACTAATAATAAAAACTTAACTATTACGAAAAAAATTATTGAAATTAAAAAGAGTTTAAATTTCGAATTCTAATAACTTAATTGAGTTTTTTATTATCTTACATAAAATTTTAATAAACATGTATAATCTACTAAAAAATCACAATATCAAAATTGTTACTTGAATCATCATTTTTTTAAATCCTATACAGAATCATAATTTTTGTCTTAGTCTTGTACGCGCATAAGTTTTAAAACTAGTTATGACTTATGATATACGTTATTTTTTAATTTATTTTAATTGAAGATGACTTTCAATTTTGCAAAGAAGAAAAAAAAATCAAAAACATTTTTAGCGATTTCACTTAACTTTACCTTTAATTTCTTATATTCAAACCGATAGAGTATTCGCACATTACAACGACGAATATCTTGAAATAAACTATTTTGATGAATGTCTTTTAAAATATTTCATATCTTAGATATATTTTAACGTTTTAACCAATGCTAATATTTTTTATTGTATAATTGTGATATTAAATATCAGACTGAGCAATGATTTTCTATTTCTTAATATCATTACACTCAGGTTAATAGAGTTTCTCCACATGTTAATAAAGTTTAAGATCTAACAGATGGAATACTAAAGTATACGGGTTTGGTTTATTTGTTACTAAACGTTCATAAACCTTATCCCACATTACTCCTTGGAGGGGTTACCGGTTGCTTACCCGGTTTATATGCCACGTAGGAAATAAGTGGACCCACTTGTGCTTCTAACCGTTGGAATTGGTGGGTTAGTATATTTACACGTATACCTACCCATTTTATCCAAATACACACACACACACACACACACAAAATTAGGGTTCTTCATCACACTTTCAATTGGAGACAGAGAAAGCTATTAAAGATAATATGTTCTTCATCACACTTTTCAACTGGAGATAGAGAATGTGCCACTGATGATGCAGGCCCCTAGGATGGATCACACGAGAATAGTCTGCTAATCAGGTTCAACAAATCAGGGCTTGGAGTCGGTAATATAGTAGACAGTTTTACACCATGAAAATCAGGAACCAATATTCGATGTTACGGGCAAGATAAAGACCCTCGGACCATGTACTTTCTATTAGGGTGCCTAACACTCTGCAAATATTAAGCATTACTTCTGCTCCATGTTAACCCTCTTTCTGTGCGGCTTCCTTCATAGGAATCCTACCGGCATGGTACTCCGTTTCCAGCAAGTTTGCGAAGGTCCAACAATTTTTAAGGGGATGTTGTATGCACCGATTTGCTAGTAATTAGGGTCCTCGGTACGACTTTGTTTGTCTTGTGTTTAAAATTCAATGCTTAGGCAGCTTAGAAACCTTATTCTTCAACAGGAGCTAGCATAGTACTTAGGGGCAGTAACTCAAAGTGGAACCAGTTCAGTCCATAACTATCTGCTTCCACTAAATACGCGGTAATGCTAACTCATGTTCTGAACACAGGGTCATCACGGACCTTTTGGATTTTTTCAGAAAGAACAACAAAATTCTCGTTAATGTCCCATAGATAGAACCCGATACGAAATATTGAACATAAGACCTATGTAAGGGAGTCAGTCCTAATCATAAAGGTGAAGGACCAAACACTAGATCGATGAAAACAAAAAGAAAGACTGACTTTTAGATAACTTAATTAGGAAGGAGCTATCATAATAGGCTTTCAAGGCAGCTGCCAAGTCAGCCAGTAAGTAAGCAGGTAATATTCAGCCAACAAGCTAGGCCGTTCTTGCCAGTTCGAGTACGAAACATCGATGTAGTATTACTATAACGGTTTTGACACATACGAATGACTCTTTATGCAAAGCAACTTATTGTGCTTTTATTCCAGCCAACGAAGCTCAGTCTAATCTCTAATATGGGCTCGGTTCGGTTCACTCATACCTACTAAGTAGAAGGCAGGCGAACTCGGACTAGTGCAACAAAGTTTAAAATCTCGCGATTGTACTCTATAACAAAAGAGGTTGTGCAAAAAAAAAGAGAAAAGAAGCTTTGCAAAAGCTAAGGCCGAAGCTCTTTGGGCGATATTATAGCATAGCGCATTTCCTCATGGATCGATACACACATCTCATTGTATCCATCGTTTACAGCTAGGACTACTGGGGTATCTAATCCCATTCGTTCCCCTAACTTTCGTCCCTCAGTTTCAATGTCGGCCTAGAAGAGTGCTTTCGTCGTTGGTGTTCTTTCTGACCTTTACGCATTTCACCGCTCCACCAGAAATTCCCTCTGCCCCTACCGTACGCCAGCATGGTAGTTTCCACCGCCTGTCCAGAGTTAAGCCCTGGGATTTGAAGTGCAAGCTTAAAAAGCCTCCTACAGACGCTTTACGCCCAATCATTCCGGATAACGCTCGCATCCTATGTATTACCGCAGCCTCTGGCACAGAGTTAGCCAATGCTTATACCCCAGATACCGTCATTGCTTCTTCTTCGGGAAAAGAAGTTTATGACCCGTGGGCCTCTTACCTCCACGTGGCATTGCTCAGTCAGGCTTCGTCCATTGCGTAAAATTCCCCACTGCTGCCTCCTGTTGGAGTCTGGGTCGTGTCTTTGTCCGAGTGTGGCTGATCATCCTCTCGGGCAAGCAACTGATCATCACCTTGGTAAGCTATTACCTCACCAACTAGCAAAACAGACGCGATCCCCCCCTCAGGCGAATTCCTCCTTTTGCTCCTCAGCCTACGGGGTGTAAGAACTTGTACTTTCTCGGTATTATTTTACTATTTTATTCGTGCTGCTTGAATTTTCAAATATATTACGTTTTCTTGTATTCTTATATGTAAATCCTGAGATCATGATAATTTTAATAAATTAGACTTTTTAAGTATTTACTAATCATTGATAATACTTTACATGGGATTATAACAAATTTATTCTATTTTTTCATATTTATTTAAATCAAAGTTTTTGATTTAAAATCACCCGCGTGCATTTTACAAAGAGTTTACTCAAAATCAATGAGTGACGAGAATTTCTAATGATCACGATACCGACGGATGCCGATACTTTACATTTTATTATCGATTGTTTCGATACTAAATATTTTTGACGATTTCGTTTTAATTACGTGTTAAGTCGTGTCGGGAAACCTTATTGTCATATTTATGATGCATTTTAATTTTTGAAAAGTATATTTACGAAACCCGAGGCCTGTAAATATTTTCAAAATTGACTAATAGTCATTTTCTATCCTTTAAACTATTAAATTGCTTTTTAGTCCAAAGATTTCAAAATTGGCAAGTTTAACCCCTCCACCTACCATCATATATATATATACCTTTTATTTTCACAAAAACACATAGAAACCAAAATTTATAAAAATCAAACTCTACTTCTCTCCCCTCTTTCCCCTTGCCGCGAACCATCTCCACCAAAAACCACATTGATCGTCAAAACTAGCTTGAATCAATAAAAATAAATTCAAGTCTCATTCCTAAAATATTCTTGTGCATCTTTTGGTACTAAAATCTTCCACATGCATCAATTTTTAATAAGTTTTATGATTTTTATGGTTGTTATGAGTTTGATCATCATGCATGTGATGATCTTGGTAAGATCATCATGTTTTGATCATAAAAGATTTTATTTTTTATCTTTGATTTTGTTAAAATTTGACTTGCAAGTGTTATGGGTTAATAAGGATTGCTTAGGATGATTTTAGGTTGTTACTAGATATGTAAACATGGTGGAATTTGAGTCAAAATGATGTTTTCCTATGATTTTCTAAAGCGTATTTTGAACAGCAGGTTAGAGCAGATTTTTCGTGGGTCAAAATTTGATAAAAGCTTGATATTATAGGATAGTATTATAGTGGTTTTCAAGACGCTCGTTTTGATATAAGATATAGCTTCTAACTCAAAACAAGGAAGAGTTTAGCTAGTTTGATTATTTGTGTACCGGGAGACGAGTATCGGCACAATCCGAATTTGTTGCCGATATTTGGATCGAATCTTGGGGACTATAAAATGATTTTTACAAATGGTCAAGGGCTGTTCTCAGGCCCTAAACTTAGCACTTTGAGTCTATTTTCAAAGTCAAGTGTCGGTTTTGCTAATGGTAAAGGTTAGGATGGTAAAAATGGTTTCACGAGTCAAGTATACAAATCTGTCCGGTTTTTTCAAGTCTAGAAATATGTCGAGTTGGTAGTTCTAAAATATAAATCATTGAATGAAATTTATACTGAGTCTTATAAAGGTTATAAGTGACCTTGACACCAAGTTTCATCGAAATCGGACAAGTCTATATAGGGTAGATTGGCGTGTACATTTGAAGTGTACATGCTGATTGGTATTTTGGACACATAATTCAATGCTCGTGTGGTGTGAGTTTGAGTATTCACTATTGGACATGGTGACTTACTCAAGTGTGTAGTCATTATATAAATGACTTAGTTACTGGTCCGAGTGAAGTAAAGGAATAGTTTGACTTGCGTTGACTTGGCGTCATATGACGGGTCAATTTCAAAAGTGCAAGTGTTTAAACGAGTAGTGTTGGATAAATGGGATAATATGGATTCATTTGGTTCGTGTCATGAGTCATGAAGTATGAATACTTTGAAAATATTTTCAGTTCATATTATACTTGGTATATATCAATATTTGAGTTTGAGTCTTAACGCGCGCCTTATTTTGATAGGTTGCGGTTTTCGTGTTTACGGGGCATCCATATCGTCTGTGATCGTCATGCTACTACTTTTTCTACTCAACTTTTGAGTAAAATGATTCACTTACCTCGTGGCTAAGGTGATTTCATAGCCCCTTTTACTTGTACATGGTTTCTAAACACGGGGCAAGATTATACATGGTGAAACACAACCATTTAAAAACTATATGCTCTCCAGAACTTGTATGGTATCCAGACTTGTATGCTTTCCAACATTTTTCATTTATATTATTGATGTTAGTCTATAGCCTTAAGTTTCCTCTCTTGATCATGAACCGTTAATTTACTTGTGTTGCTAAGCGCGAATGTTGTAGGTGGATTGATATGAGCAAAAACTCATATCAATTTATCAACAAATCACCCTAAAACACAAGAAAAATACCTAAACTTTGTGCTATAAAGCGGAATTATGTGGTATGTTTTGTGTTTGTGCTCAAATAGGTAAGAAGGATGCATTTTCAAGCAAACAAAGGAAAATCAAGCTTAATTTGATGAAAAAGACAAAGAAGGATCAAAAGTGACAAGACTTTGAAGACAAAGGACCTATCTTGACAATCTGCCAAAGATGAAGGACCAAAAGTGTAAATATGACAAAGTCAAGATTAAAGTCAAATCTGGTCAACTCTCAAGTCAACCAAGTCAAAGGGCTTAAATATTTAAAAATGCAAGTTGAAGGACTAAAATTGTCAAAGAAATGAAGAATATAGCTCAAAAGTTTAATCTGCCAAGTTAAGGGACTATTTCTGCCATTTTTTGAAAGTAGAGTTGAGCTTGATCCGTGTGAAATGCTATCAACCAATAAGAATGCAAGAAACAAGTGACAAGGATTACCAACTCATCACATTTATTACCCACTATTAGCCGCCAACATTAATTGGCCAAATCTCAACAGTGCATTTTTGGGTAAAAGGGACTTCACCCCGGTAAAATAATCTCAACAGTGCTGCGCACTAAGTCTTTCTCAACCAATAGAAATGCAACATGCAATAATTAGAATTATCCATTTTGGATAATGATCCGTGTGACACTCCCATATCCAATATAATCTTGCCACGTGTCATCTTCTTCAACGGAAATTTCCAGGATCGAGTTTGAGCTAGAGGCAATTTTAGGAGATGGTATAAACATGAAAAGTGATCGGTTTTGAGAGACGAATTCAATGATCACAATCAATTACACTCAAGATCAACAACAAAGAAATCCCCAAATGTGTTCATAACCTGCAAAACTCAATTGAGCAGAATTTTACACGTGGAAGTTTTTGATTGGTTCTAACACGTCACCAACCCCAACCACTTCACATCTGCAGTCTATAAATACCTTGGATTAGTCTCATTTCTTGTATTGTAGAAAAGTGTGAAATCATACACACTTTTAGTTTTCTCTCAACTCATTCTAGTTTTAACTTAACAACTCAAGAGTCTGATAAACTCTTGAGTCTGTTATTAGTTAGTTGTAACAAATTACCAGCTTTGTAACTACTTACTCAATTCAATCAATAAAAATTCATTTCATCCTTCTTCATCACTGTTCATACTTGCACCATTGTTATCCTGTTGCTGTTATTAGTTAGTTATGATCATCACTTGATCATAATTGGCTAGTTGTGAAGTTCTTGAAGCTGTTGTACCTGTTCTTTTCATCCAAGTCAAGTTCTAACAGATTTTGAAGTTTGCAGTCCATTAACGGAGATTTGGTGATTAGAGTTGCTGAATAGTTGTTGATTAGTGTGTTCTAGTGCTAAGGTGGTGGTTAGCACTAGTTTAGAGAGCTCAGCGCTCCTCTACTCCCCAATGGAGGTTTAAGCTAAAAGTTTCACTTTCTGAGTTTCTAGTTCCACTCAAGAGTTGAATGCATGCTTCATTCCTAGTTAAAACTTGATTGATTGCATGCTAAAAGTTCTTCAGCTTGTTATTGATATGATTTCAGTGTTTGAGTAGCTTATTAGTAGCTTATACTACTTATTAGCTTTAATACTTGTCCTGTTTTTCAGCTTTTATCAGTAACTTTAGCCTTTTAAGTCATTTTTAATTCTTGTTGGTTTAACTGCTTGTAACTAGCTCAATTACACTTCATATTAGCTATAGAACTTAGTGTGATATCACTTTTCGTTCAGTCTAATCATTAGCTTAAAAATCCTTCATAAAAGTTTGGAAAATATCAGATAAGTGGTGTTTGGTTATAGCTTGTAATTGAGTTTCAAGTGTTAGTTCTTGGTAATATTTGGTTCATTTCTAGTCAATTAGTCATAATAATAAGTTTTCAGTCATTTTCTAGTCAAGGTTTTGGTCAAAAAGGCAATTGGTTATCAAAAAAGTTTGGGTCAGTTTTATTCAAGTATCTTTTCAGAAAGTATTGATTTTCAAATTCTTGGCATTTCTTTGTTACTAGATGAAATCCTTTGAAACCAGTGCTCAACTTTCACTCAACATATGAACTTTAAATGTGTATAAGGAATTTGTACAGTATCCAATATTGAGTAAGAAATAAGCAAAAGAATAAACACTAGAGCAAATGCAATTCCTTGTAGTAAAATGCAAACTGATTTCTCATATCTCATTTTCTACTTCATAAACTAGCTGATTTTCTTTCATATTTTCATTCCAAAAGTGTTCCTAGATAGATTTTGAGATTTTGCGCTTTTTGAAAATTCTGGTCAACGAAAGTCAACATAAGCTCTATTTTGGCTTATTTTCATATTTAGGACTTATTACTTCCGTCTTTCTTTTGAGCTGATTAACAAGAATTTTCATTAAAATCAAGTTGTGCAAGTCTAGCTTAATTGGTAGCTTAATTTGAGCTTATTGAATTTAGCTTATCAGAGTTCTAGTAACTTTCAGCTTGATTCCTTGGATAGGTCTAGGTTATTTTCAATTTTAAGTCGTTTGCAACTGGTTTGAGCTAATTTGGTTAAGAAATAAGCTCAAACGAGCTTATTTTGTCATTGAACCCGTTTTTGTTCAAATAGTTTTAAATTTGCATTTTGGTCCTTCTAGTATTAAACTGTTTTCAAACTTAGCTAATCTTCAAAGTAATTAGGGTTTTCAAAGAATCAGTCCTTGTATTTTCAAAGTTGTTAAAAGTAGTTAGTTAGTTTCAAGTTAGTTGGAATTTGGTTACATTGTTTGATAAGTTTTCATTTTCAGTCCATTTAGTTTACTGAATTTACATATTTAGTCCTTAGACTTTTTGGCTTTACATTTTTGGCATTTATATTTCATAAAACTTACATTTTCAGTCCTTATAGTTTGTGTAATTTACATTTAGCATTTTAATTGAATAAAAACTTGGTATGTGCACTTTGTTTTACATATAAGTAGACGGTATTTTTCATTTTGGCAAGACTTTGTTTGAATTAGCAATAGAATATCCAAAAAAAACTTTACCAACCAAAAACAATTAAAAACTCGATATTGTTAGGACTTTCAATTTGTTAAGAACTGAAAAAAACAAACTTCAACTATACACATTTCAAATGGCGCCGCTGCCGGTTCTTTGACTTTACGAGAGACTATCGATTGACGGTTTTCATTGGCTTTTGGGATCCGTTCACCTAGTGAACGTTATTTTTACGTATCATAAATCAAAAACAAATAAAAAATCAAAAATATAAAAATATATAAAAACTAAAAATTAACAAAACAATTCTTTTCCTAAAGAATTGATCAAACAAATTAAAAAATCCAAAAAGCAATCTTTTTCCTAAGAGATTGCACCCAAAAATATATATTATTGGATTCTCTCGGTTTTTATGTACATATAGTATTTTCTCTTAAAAACTCATACATACAAAAATATTTTCCATATATTATTATAAGTAAATACGTATACGTATAAGAACAACCAATTCACATATTCTTCATAAGTATTGCCAAGGCAATACACCGTGTTGAGGGGCGTTCCGGTCCTTGACACGTGTATCGATCAAACAAAATAAAGCAAGAATAGATAAATACTTCCAATAAGCAACAATTCGAAGAATACAAACATTTAAGTGAATAGAAAGGCGATGTGCTATAAAATGCCATCTAAGGGTCAATAGGTACTTAAGTGCTTCGCGCCACCTAACCCCCCGTTCACTTGTGAGTATTCTAAGAAGGAAGGCTTCATTGGGGGTCTTGCACCCAAGTAGTACATACGTATATTATTATTTTCTTGTGGATATTTCATATTGAAACTCGAAGAGGATAATCCTTTTCTCTTCAAAGTCACACGAGAGCTTCTCTCTCATTCCTCGTATTGAGTTGCATGCTCACTCGCGGGCGTGCACAAATACCGATTGGTGTACAACCTCTTCCTCCGAAAAGGAAGAAAAAGAGAAAGAGTAAGACCACCACCGTCCATCAAGCCGATCACGAGAATCGTGCTTTGATTCATCCACAACAAGAAGCCATGGCTGTTGATAATCGTTCTTTGATGGAACGTTTTCAATCCAATGTTCACGGATATGCCGATGCTATCAAGATTCCCGACATTCCCGCAAATTCATTTGAGATAAAAAACGGCTATGATTACCTTGGTTTCAAACACACCTTTCTATGGTCACAAGAATGATAATCCTCATGATCACCTTAAGAGATTCCTTGCTCTTTGCAATACCATTAAGTACAATGGAGTTCCACATGATGCTATTAAGTTGATATTAGTGCAATTTTCACTAGAGGGACCCGCTAAGCATTGGTTAGACACAACCACCCGATAGTATCACCACATGGGATGGTTTCACCACTAAGTTTTTGAACAAGTTCTTTCCCCCATCTAAGACCACGGCTTTGAGGAACTTAATTATAGGCTTTCAACAAAAACCTAGTCAATCCTTTAGTGATGCTTGGGAGGAGTTTAGAGAGTTATTGAGGAGATGCCCTAATCATGGATTGGATGAAGTTCACCAAATCAATACTTTCTACGATGGCCTTAAATCTCATCACCAAGATTCACTCAATGCTTCCGCGGGAGGGAATATTCTTCTTAAATCCATCCAAGAGGCCTTGGACATCATTGAGACTAAAGCAATGGTTCAAACAAATTCTCAATTTGAAGAAAGGGTTCATGTTATCCAAAACGATTCTCAAACACCTTGTGATAACCAATTCCTCAAGTATCACCAAGAGATCATGCAAAAAATAGATAGAGATCATGAGATGAGTTATAAGGCACAACAAGAAATGATTCAAGCCATTAAGAGCCTTTCATTGAACAATTCTTCAAATGATGTGCATGCCATTACTCTTTCTTGTGTAACTTGTGGAGGTACCCATTCCTATGAACAATGTGATAAGGTGCAAGGTTATCAAGGGGAATGTTATGCTTACCAAGATGAACATCGTGAACACTTCAAGCCAAATATCAATCCAAATAACCTTTCTTACAAGTCCCAAAATTACCTTACTCCACCGGGATTCCCACCCCAACCACCCACCCAACTTCAATAAAATCCTCCTCAAGTGTTACAAAGGAATCAAGGGCAAAGACCACCTTACCAAGGGAATAACTATAGACCACCAAATACCTTTAACAATCAAGGAAATACCTTTCAAGGTAACAACCAAGGGTTTTACAATCAACCTCCACCTTTCCAACCCCAAGGTTTTCAAGGAAATGTGCCACAAGATTATAACACAATTGAGCTTTTTCACAAAATGAATCAAGAGAATGAAAGGAGGTTCCAAGTTAATGAGAAGAGATTAAGAGAAATGAATGAAGCTCATGAGAGAAGAATGAGAGAAATGCATGAAGACACAAATAAGAAGTTTATGATGCTTTATAATCAAAGACCACAAGGGGCTTTACCATCCAACACACAAACAAATCCAAGAGCAAATGTCAATGCTATTACAACAAGAAGTGGAAAGACAACAAAGGATCCTTCACCTCCTACGGCTCCTATTGTTCCACCCACTTTTGTTCCTACATGTGACAAGCCTTCTACCTCTACTTCACCACCTCAAAATGCCCCCATTCAATCAAACACACCTTCTCAACCTATTCCTACTTCTCCTCTACCTTCCACACCTCCCAATGAAGAAGCTAACAAAGACAAATCTTCCACTACAACACCTATTCCACCTACACCAAAACCAACTCTTCCATATCCTTCAAGGTTGAAAAAGGACAAATTAAAGAACAAGGATGACATCCAAGTCTCAAATTTCTTAAGGATGTTCAAGCAACTCAACATCAACATATCCTTTGCGGAAGCTCTTGCTTATATGCCAAAGTTTGCTAAGATGTTCAAGGATTTACTCTCAAACAAGGAAAAACTGGTTGATTTGCCCAACACATCCCTTAATGAAAATTGTTCCGCCGTGCTACTTAAAACCTTACCAACAAAACTTGGAGATCCGGGGCGCTTCTTGATACCTTGTAATTTTCCCGGTGTAGAAAATTGCATGGCTTTGGCGGATCTAGGGGCAAGCATTAACCTCATGCCTTTATCGGTTTGGAAAAAACTCTCTCTTCCCGAGCTCACTTGTAAAACCCGCATGCTTTTACCACGAATAGTACCCTTAAGATCGTACGTACTAGATTAAAACTTTCCTTTTATAGTACGATTACGTTTACGTGTTAGGATTTTACGTATTACGTACGTGTTAGAACACGATAAGTATTTATTACGCACGAACACGCAATAATTATTTAAACAATAATTAATCACGAACATGCGATCATGAAATCATGAACGTAATTAAATCAAGGGCTAATATTAATTACGTATATATATTTATTACGAACACGAACAAATATATTAAGTCACGATCGATAACTAATTAAAACACGTAAAACACGAACACGAGAACACACGAGAACACACCAATATTTTAGACACGGAAAAACATTCGGGTTACCCCTTGTGGGCCCCATAACCACGAAATTAGGGAGGGAGGATGGGCTTAGCCCATCAATTTTTACTAAAAGGAGGTTAAGGAAAATTACATTACTCATTTTTCTTTACAGAGAATTTTTACAAAACCCTAAAAAAGATTTCTTCCTTCTTCCTTTGTTCTTCTTTTAGCCGCCACCCATAAAACACCATGGAAGGGTGTTCGGGTTGATTTTGATCTTGGAATTTATGCAAGAGTTCGTGTGTGTTCATCCTTGATAGATCCACGTATTCGGTATACCTTTTTAATCCTTTTTCTTTTGTTTTGGATTTAAAAATTAAATAAGAACATGATGTTTTTAAAAACCTAATTAAAAAAATAGATCTAACATGTTTATGATTATGGGGTAGATCAAAACAAGGGTTTTTAGGGGTGTTTGTCTAGCCGACGCCTAAACCGAACCCCTAAGGGGTGTCGGCTTGGCACATGGACCACCACCGAGACCTCAAGGTCCCGGTTTGGTGGTGTGGGTCCCACGGCAGCAGCAAACCAAAGGGAACCCCGGAGTGGTTCGGGGTACGGTGTCAATTTCATGTCCGGTTCATGGTTCTTAGTCAAGATCCGGTTCATGGTGTATTTTTAGTTTTTTTATTATTTTTTTATGATCTTATGTTAAAATTAAATTAATAACATGACATGATTAATTTAATAACACGACTTAGGTTATTTTAATTATTAATAATCATGAAATTATTAACCTAAGTATTTTTATATTTTAGACTTATAAATTAATTAATTATTTAAAAACCATGGTTATAATTAATTAATTAACATGACTTAGGTTATATTATTAATAAATAATAATACATGTTTTAACCTAAGTATTTAACTTTATTTAATTAAAAATATGTTATACTTTAATTAAATATTTTATCCTATAGTTTAATTTAATTACATGAAATAATTATGAAACTATACATTATATCATATGACTTAGAAATAATCATGAAAACACTTAGGCTTATATACTTAGCTTATTTAACCAGCTTATTTCTAATTATGGAAACTTTCTATTTTTAGAAACTTAATTAAATAAGGCAGCTAATCTATTTATGGAAATCTTCTATTTTTAGAAACTTATTTATTTCAGGCAGCTAATCTATTTATGGAAACTTATTTAATTAAGACAGCTGATCTATTTATGGAAACTTTCTATTTTTGGAAACCTATCTATTTTAACCAGTAATTCTATTTTTGGAAACTTTCTATTTTTGGAAACATTCTATTTTTGGAAACTTTCTATTTTTGGAAACTTTCTATTTTTGGTAACTTTCTATTTTTGGAAACTTTTTATTTTTGGAAACTTTCTATTTTTGGAAACTATCTATTTTAGGAAACCTGCTATTTTTGGAAAGTTACTTATTATTACACAGTAAGTATAGTAATACATGAGATACCAGAAATACTTAATCAGATTAAACAGAATATAAGATAAACACGGCTTAAGGCTTAAAAACAGTAAAACATGGTAAGAATACATAAAATAAGCTAAGACATGACATAAAACCAGCTACGTATTTAGTAAGCATATACTTATTTATGTATGTATTTATGTAGCACTAGTGATATGGAAGTAGGATTCCTCTCAGTTCATCTTCTTCGTTCACTGGACATAAGGTATGGATTCCCGTCCTTTCAGTATGGACATTCTTTCCTTATTAGGATTCCCCGTATGCAGCCAACTGTTTTCCCGTAGTATAAGTTACGTGTTTGATTGCTTATGTTTAATTAAGATTACCTATAGCCATATACATGCATGACCAGTTTCACCTACTTATGGAGGTACCATAACCATAACATTAGAGGCAATGATGTTATGACTTCACCACGGCGGAGTGATTGCTCGTGGCGTCCCTTCAGCTTTTGGCCATTTATTTATATTTATCATGTGGGGCGTATGGGTGCATCCTAGTTACATGTTTTCAGTCAGGATTTCATGGTGAATGTAGTGTGTGCCTTGCATCCTTCACAAGGAGCTGATCCCTCCTACCCAAAGCCAGTATATTAAATTAGAGGCAGCCCCTCTAATTTGCATGATGAGGTCACCCTTCCAAGTATTCATGCACGGTGGATTTTCATGACCTATATTGGCTAATGGTAAAATATGTTAAACAGTTTTCATAAGATAAACATAAGGCTTTTCAAACTATAAAACCAGTTTTATGAACAGGTTCCAGGTTTTCCAGGACTTATACATTTCCGCTGCTATTAAGTCTTTATTATGTTTTAGTCATTTATACTATGTCTATATCCGTGCACTGAGCGTTTTGCTCAGCCGTTACATTCCTTTCCATGTCCCAAAACGGCAGGTACTCAAGGACTGACTAGAGCATTTGGAGGACACGCATTTCCTTCTCCTCTTGCCTTCATATTTATGCTTGTCTAGCCTTCCTTTTTGTTCATTTACTTTATTTATGTTTTGGGCTTATGTTTGGGAACCGATGTTTGATTCCGGTTTTCCCTATGGTCATGTAATGTTTAGGCATTTATCCTTGTATGCTTTGATGACACGCCATAATTACGCGTGAAATTCCATTATCAAAATGGGGTGTTACAATTATGGTATTAGAGCCAAGGCTTCGACCTGTAGGCTCTAAAACTCGACCTGTGACTAGTGGGTAGTCACTAGGAGCTTCCTAAGCCAACGTCTGTTATTCTATGTATTGATGTTTTCAGCGCATTGTTGTTTTAACCATGATGTTTTCAGCACCTTGAGGTTTTAACCTTGATGTTTTCATCGATATTGTTTTACTAATATGGATGGACAACCATCATTCATATTTAGTTATGTGTCATTGTTTCATGCATAATGTTCCTCGTGAACTGTGGCTATGTGGACTGAACCCCAGTAGTTCATAATAGTCACATAAAAAAAAATTCTGATAAGTTTTTACAGATGAGGTTCATTTATTTATGTTTCATGTATCATTGTTGCAGGGATTATGACTAAGTAATGGTTGGTACAGGACTGGCCCTATTTAGTCGCATGTGCTTTTATCGAAACCTTTAACTTTGGGACCGACCCATAGGTGTCCCCTCGCCATGTCTTTTGTTTTGGAACCGACCCATAGGCGTTCCCTCGTACATATAAAGGTTTTATAAACTACATTACGCATTCATGCACTGTTTTTCATGTATAAAAATTTTCTCATGATTTAAATTGGCATAAAAAATTTTCATGTCCCCTCATAAGTTATTATGTTTTTATGTCAAGTATGTTTTCATACTGTCATGGTTAACTTCAGTTTCATGCTGATTATGTTATACACTTCTTCGTGATAGATGGTTTCATGTTTCTTCATGATAATTCCGTCTTCATGTTGATTATGTCTTACGCCTCTTTTGTTATTTACGTTGTCCTGCAAGACATTGTTAGATTTCATTGACTCATGCTTTCATGATAGTCATGGTTGGTTTTCATTGATCATGCTGTCAGGCAAATCATCAATGAATTTTGTGTAACCACACTTTAACGTTTCCGTTATAACCAGAATGATGTCTATGCTAATACGGCTAGGTTATCATGATGGTTTTCCTAACCGTTTAACCGATTTACTTTCCTTAAATCATGACAAATGATCGACCCCCATACCGATCATTTCATGTACATTCCATGTGTACTCCATGTACCTTATCCCACGTGCGTACTTCCACTTGCTGATACTCTACAAATTGCTGATGCCGCTCATAACTTGGAGATGTTACTAAAGGTTGATGCTGCTGACGTTCGGAGACGCTACGAGATGCGGATGCTGTTCACAACCTGGAGATCCTACAAGACGAAGACAAAGGCGTCGGAGCAAAGCAATTGGACGAGAAGATGCTTCACCACCAGACGATTCCCATCAATCATTGTCCCTAATTCTTAGTTACATGTCACACGTCATTTGGCTGTCATTTCAGCCATATGAGTGCAAACCGGTACCAGCCGGCCACTCAGCTAAATAGTTACATGAATCACGGTCATGAGAATGACCATCCTGGAACTGACAGACATGACGATAGTAATCACTACTATGACAGCAACTATCCTAGAAATCGCAACCGAAACTCTGGCCACGGACGTGATCAGAAATACAAGGATTAGTAGTCCAACCGATCCGCCAGTTCTGGCATAATAACCTTATATTGTGGTTATATTTGTTTCACATCTCGAGACACATGTCAAGACATCAGTCAAGACACATGTCTCACGTATACTTTCTGAAGACACATGTCAAGACATCAGTCAAGACACATGTCTCACGTATACCTCCTGAAGACACATGTCAAGACACCAGTCAAGACATATGTCATGCTTATAGTTCCAAGAAACGAGTCAAGACACATGACTCACGTCCAACTATGGAACATTTCTAAGAAATTCAGGGTACCCTCCAAGGGTATATCTATTTTTGTTGTACCATGTATTAATCAGGCCACAAGAATTTCTATACCATTATCGGCGCATCAGTGAGAACTGTCACATTGCCGATGTCACTTTCATTTCTTTCACCATGGTTCATATATTCATGACCATGAAGGACGCCTTTCGTATTTGTAACACCCCCAAATTTATACAACTCAATACAGCGGAAGACTCGTTGGTGTTACGGGATAGCACATTACTCACATCATAGACAACGCATAAAAATCGCGTCGTTTAATAATAAATCATTTCCATTCATAAATATCAAAGTTACATCGGTCCCAAGTCATTATATTTCATACAAAGTTTTACAAAGTATTTAAATGGAAAAATATTGTTTAAGTGCGGGCCATGAATTCTTATCGTCTTCCCGAGAATTACCTTCAAGTACCTGAGATAAAACATGTTAAAAGAAAAGGTCAGCGATAACGCCGAGTGAATTCATAGAGTTTAATAAATTCCATCAATATAACTTTGGTATAAAATTAGTACCAAAAATCAATTCGTACAAATCATTGTAATAGGCCGTAAAATAGCCAAAATCATTTTATACAAATCTTTGTAATAGGCCATAAAATAGCCAAAGTCATTTTACACATATTCTTATCGAAAGTCATAATATAGGCATTTGCCTTAAAAATCATTATACGAGCCAATGTCGTAAAAACATCATACAATACGTCTTATGACGTTGTATAAAATCAAATAAAAACCGTTATATGAATATGGTTATGAAAACCAAAACACAAACATAATATCAATAGTATGACCCTGTATTGCTAGTCAGGCAATACATCGTAATTCGGAGCGTCTAGTAGTATTTCGTTAGTCGGATGACATTGATACCTTACTAAACCAACAACGGGTAGCTAACCCGATACCAATTTTGCCCATCTAAAGTAGCGTGTCGTCACAAAGGTCACGCTATGGAAATCTTCTCATACATAAATTCGCTTACCAATCAATGTGGCACGACGGGGATCAACCGCCAAGGCGCGAACTGGGGTGATCGTCCCCAAATAGTACTATTAAATGCATAAGCGTCTACCAAATCCCGGTAGTTCACAATTCATGCTAATGGGACTTTTAGTGCCATAACCTAACTTTAATAATCCATTTAATTTCATCTATCGGGTCCTTTAATCATTTATCGGGTCATACAATCGGGTCATTCAATCATTCGGGTCCAAATCAATAAACAAACAATCGGGACAAATGGTGTCCTATTTTATAAAAACTAACATGTTATCTCCCTCGCGGGTTTATAAAACATTTAAAAAAACATTTAAAAGAGTGCGAGGCTATGAACTCATGTTGATGTGGGAAGGCGGGTTATCGGCAATTCGGATGTACGGTACGTGCTTCAATCACGGAAACCTAGACA
Organism: Glebionis coronaria; assembly: GCA_025667525.1. Classification (NCBI taxonomy): domain Eukaryota; kingdom Viridiplantae; phylum Streptophyta; class Magnoliopsida; order Asterales; family Asteraceae; genus Glebionis; species Glebionis coronaria. The sequence goes on from CM046880.1 coordinate 423,268,938, forward strand.
AATAATACTCGTCTTAGACTCATGTCCAATGACTTTATAAAAATAACAATTATGTATACATATGATGATTTTATATATATGATGATCAAGTGGGTTTACATATTCTCGTTTGCTCATTTTAGAGTTATGTGTCGGTAACGTTTATACTAGTTTACTAGTTTTACCTATTTACGTGTTTTAAGTCCAATAAACTTATTATAAGTTCTCTAACTTGTTTTAATCCCTTTTATACCTATATTATCAGTATGTATACTTTCCATGTTGGGCCCAAATGGTTTAAGCCCAATAAGTTCTTTTTACAAGTTTTTATCATATTTAGTCCATTTATTAGTCCAATATGCTTAATTAGCTCGTAAATGTCTGTATTTCTTATAGTTCGGGTTTTATCGGTTTTTACTTGTATTAGATACTTATATATCAGTATATGACTTTTATAAACTTTACATTAGACGGGTTTGGTCGTCTAAGTTTTATTTGGCGAAAAACGTTAATTTTACGGCGATACCCGAAAAAGTCGTAAAAATCAAGTTTATAGTTTTTTGTTACTTATAAATATTATTTCATTACCATTTATATAATTTATCCATCTAATTAACCTTTTATATATTTATATAAATAAGTTTTATAAGTTAGTGGGTTTTTATTCTTACATTTTATACATTAAAATGTGAGTGCTTATATAATAATAATAAACATTAATTCCAAAAATCTGATTTTTATCTTCATGTTAACCATTTTTACCATATCTAGAGTTCTATAATGAATTAAAAGCTCATTTTTGAGTGACATGTTCTTCATATTATGTGCTACATTTAACTTAGATATAGCTACTTCCCATTTTGAGTTTATCATGCCTTAACAGTCCCTACAAAACTGCTTATTCAGATTAGACCACCTAACTTGTTTTGATCATATCTCACTCATTATTTTGATTCCATTGCATGGCCAACTCTCACATGTGTATAACATCTTGTACTTACTGTAAATGGATCATACCATGCAATTTTATCAGTTTATCATTTGGTAACTTACTGTTTTTATACAGCCATCATATTTAGCAAGATTTTAACCTTGTTACCTATGGTTTTCCATCTTTTTACCCATGTTTATCAAATCTATCAACACCAAATCCCCACATAATATTTTTAATCATCATTCATCATCATATAAATATACATAAATAAAGAAAATACAAGATTACATAATCAAAATAACAAGAGGATAGGAAGAACAATCTCTATACCACCATTAGTGATGAAAAGATGAGATTTTTGATGAACAAGACTTGGTTTTGGGTAACCAATCTTATGAGATATCAACACCACTTCTAGGATCACCAAGTATTTGTAGATTCCTCCAAAAATCATCCCTTGTTCTTCATGAAAACTCCTTGGGAAATCAGCCCCAAACTCCCTTGAAAACTCCTTTTTACATGTTAAGATCACCTCCAATCTTCATAACTTCAATGGGTTTTCATCATATGTAAATTATACATATGATTACATGGTTAAATTTGATCAAATGAGGGTTGTTTTGGGTGAATATGGGACGGAATAGAGAGAGTGAGGGAGGAGAGTATGAGTGGTTTGCATGAGATGGGATGGAGAAATGGTTTTGCTAGTGGTTTTGACAAGTTAGTGGCTTCAAAAGGAAGCTAAGCTACAAGTGTAACTTAAGATAGTGTAAAGATGCCACATCTTTGATGTGGTGTCCTAGCTTGGGCCTTCCCTTTTTAGTGGGATGGGATAAATTAGTTTTGTCCCATCCCGCTAATTTACGGGTACTCCCCGATTCTAGTTTCCTCGATTTGCGTGCCCTCGGGTCGTTTTACGAAAAACGTTTTTATAAATTATGAATCAACGGCACAAAACGAACCTAATAAAAATTGTCTCATCAAAAACGGAGTTTGAAAACATAAATACGTAATCCTAAGGTTTCCGGTTTAGTCGTAAAGGACGTTAAATTAAAATCGTAAGTCCTAATCTCTTCTCGTAAATTTGTGAGTTTATGAACCAACACAAATTTAGAATTCCAAAATAATATTCACGAATAAATTTATTTTCTAAAATGTCAGACTGTCACCAAAAACGGTGTATGTAAACGTAAGCACATAACGTAGAATCCTCCGGTTTAGACGTAGTTGATGCTACTTCAAGACGTAAATCCAAATTACTTCCCAAAAGTAAGTGAGTTCATATTATAACATTAAAAATAATATTTTCAAATAAATAATTGAGAATAAAATATTGACCATATTTTGACGGATTGTCACAGCATTTACCCCTAAACAAGATCTTTGTCCTCAAAGATCATCTTACCTTACTACTCGCTTCTTATAGAGTTAAAGCCATGTGGGTATTTCCTCCACATTAGGTCTTTTCTCACAAGTGTAATTCATTACAATATGCGAGTTTCATCAAACATAATTACGGGAATAAGATCAGGCTTAATGTTGACTTACTTTCTCTATCCATGATGTTCACGGGTTTTTGATGAATGCAACTTTTCGCCGATCTAAGCTTTACTAAGAACAATCAGATTTTCACTTGATAGATATTCCATCAAGTTCGATTTACGAAACAAAATTCACGCAGTTCTTGAAGTCCTAGGGTAGATCCAGCTTGTATGCCTTTCAAACCAATCTTTTTACATCGTCTCTATGGTCCCATACAACAGGGACTTATATCCCATGATTTGTCAGATCATGAATTCATTTTTCCAAGTTTAAATATTGTGGCATAACTTCGCTACCCATTTGGCACTTCAAGATCTACATTTCACATTCACATAACCTCTTGCCCACTACCGGCTGTCAATAATCAGATCCTAATTTCAACAATCATTTCAGATCTCGTGGGTCGGGTATTTTGTAAGGTTAGGTTCGCCATCATAGGAAACCTTAAACCTAAAACACATGTCCAACTCACAATGGGTGTATGTCGAGTGTCTTCATCTCAACTCCTGCTTACAGATGCTCTAATATTCAGATCCTAACAAGATTCGATCTCGATCCTAATACGATAATTGTTAATGATAATCTCTCCAAAGGAAAACGATCAGACGGTCTATAACCAAAGGTCAATCATTCAAACATAGAACAGCGCTTATAGTATTTTGTATCGTTACTTTACCTCGTCCCTTCGATTGGGGTGGTACATAGTACTCTCATCAAGGTTCGTTCTCAATGACTTCTGAGAAAATCTCTAGAAATTCGATGCGAAGCGAGGATCTTGATATATAGATGATCGATACAGGCACACTATGTTTATATAACTTCCTTTAAATAAAAGAGTCTATTTCTTCATCAAGAATCTATCATTAACGAGAATGATATTAGCAGATTTGGTCAGTCTGTCGACGATGACCTAAATCAAATCAAATTCAGATGATGACCTTTGCAATAGCTAGATGTTTACTAATGTATGAGGCGATGTCTGCCTTCATAATTTCCATCAGTACAATTTCTTCAGACAAAGATACTTTTAGTCATAAATGATATAAATAGAATACTTATACTTACAAATTCCAACATAACCATATATCACAATTTTCCATATTTAGGCAACCATAAACGGCCCTTTAAAACATTTAATGCTATCGGCTTCTCAATTCTGATGATTCATATTAGTCGCGAATCCCCTTTTTTCATCTATATTATCCCTCTTACAAACATTAGTTATTTTTAAATTGTTCAGCAATTTATTTTGCACCTTCATTATTAAGGAACATGTCCTAACTGGCTCTTTATCTTTTCTACATAATGCGTCGGTATCTATATTCTCTTCTCATGATGATGTAATTATCATGTCCACAATTCACTCAGATATTCTTTCTATACTATGCGTCGGTAATTACGTTCACTTTCCTGATGAAATAAATATCATAACCGTATTTATTTAGAATTCTTTCTTCATATCTTCTTTGTTTTAGTTTCGTCTCATCTATCATTTTTATCAGTTTTACTCAATCTAACGTCTAAAGCGTCGATAATTATTATAATTAATTGAATAATTATTAGTTAATTTTTATGAAGCGTAAACGTAAAAGCTTTAAATTTCTTAGTTCGACCAATTATAAAAATGTTCAAAATAAATTTGAATTTAATTAACAAGATTTTTGTTGATTTATCGAAAATAATTAATAAGATTCGTAAATGTTCGAAAAATTCTTTGTTTATACTTTGGTCGAAATTTTCTTAGTTGAAAAGCAACAATTGTCGTTTCAAATTCAAGTCAAGGTTTAAATGGTTTCCTCAATTCCTCTTAAGTTATCTTGAGGTATACACAAACATTTACCCCTAAACAGAAGTTTAGTTAAATGGTTTGTGTATAAGGGAATAATCCCTAAAAATCATTTGTTAAAACATTTGTCAAATTATATCTGCACTTTCTTTTTTTTTTAGTATAACTCAAAGTCTTAAATGACTTCTAAATTTTTAAGAGTCAATTTATATTCCATTATCTATTAATCACATAGTTAAGTCATGTAAAGGTTTAAGTCTTTAATCACATATTAGATATTCAAGGTACATGTTTTTATTGTTCGGTCAATTCAGGGTAATCTATAATTAATTATTAACTCCTTTCTATTCTTACAAATAAACAAACGGCCCTTATGATCACAAGCATGTATTTATCAAATTACAGCCTTCACACGTGATTCACCAAATTTATGAATGCTACGTGTGTATTAATCAATCCAAACGTCATCTCGTGAAACTTATAACATTCATTACAAGTTCTGGATATAGTGATTGGAATAGATAATCTTCTTCGCGGACGCGAAGTTGATAATAACCATGCCGTGGATCCAAAACCTTGTAAATGATCGAACAAATCTTCCATTTCGAGTTATGGATATTGTTTTCGATTGTCAATTTACTCAGTTCACAATAATTTATAAATATAAGGAATGATAACACCATAGCTCTTCAGGATGACAGGCTTGGTATAATAAAATCTTTCTCCGACAACTCTCTCAGTTGTACGGTAATTCCTTAAATTCAGATGGTGCTGACGTACAGTGTACAAGCCACAAGTGCAGCACCGGAAATATAATCAATACCAATTTCAACTTTCCTTAATGGCGAAAGTCTAGGTAATTCACCAACAAATACCTCCTAAAGTTTCAGATAAGATAGACATCTTTTAATAAATTCATATTAGGTTCTTCTAGATTATAATATCTATGACTAATTCACAAACATTCACAAATATAATTTCAAGTCTAAATGCAGGATATGGTCATCCATCAAGAATTATTTGGATCACTTTTGATAATCAACATCTTATCATTTAGGGAATTCTACTCGAGTTCCCATCAATTAAGACAATGTCGTCATGTCATAATCAATCAATCCATTCTACTGGCACTATCAACTTTCCAGTTTTATTGCCGTTGATAAGATGTGAACTTCTCAAAAGACTAATAATAACTCATAATCCTTCACAAATTCAAGGATATCAGGAGACATAACTAACCTTAAAAGAGTAAGGTCAATGCAAAATCTATGCGAGAGAATTTCGAATCAGACACAGACGAAAACTTTTAATGAATATGAATATATCCCATGTTTTCATAATATGAGTACACATTCGAAAGCTCCTTGGATCGTTACCCAGGTCATTCTAATGAAATCAAATCATAAGAAATGATAAGAACGTCAATACATCCAGTCGGGTATCAACACTCGGTAATCGGATACTTTTCCTAAGAATCTCACTACGGGATAATTGTACAAGAAAGAATTGTCAATTGTCAAATGAGACAAATTCCACAGATGAGTAAATTCGACTCAGAATAATAGATGGTATAGGCACATATGTAGGTGTCCCTAACACTATGTCCCTATTTTTCACTTCTTGCAGATCTCATAAAATTTAATCTTTCACAATCTTTAAAGAAAATTTAGTGTTTATTAATCAGTTTTATGGTGACTACTAGTCAGCCATGCATGGTTCATTCCAAATTGTATGTAGGCGCGCAACTATATACAATTTCAAGATTAACGATGCAATACTCAGTTCGTCCAAATTTTACCATCATGTTTATAATAAAAACATTTTCATGCTTAATTCTTAAATAAGAATCAAAAATAAATTTACAAAGGTTTTCTTAGTTATGAAAACAATTAGGTTTTCCAAGGCGTTTCATAAACAAATTCATATTGATATCAATCACTTATAAATCTCACTATGAATAATCCTTATAGTGATGAAAATTTAATTTTTCTCAAGGCATACCGTTTTAATTTTATAAAAACAATGTGTGATCTGCAAAAGAGTGATGAAAAGTTGTTCACCAAAAACTAACTACAACATGGTAGGAAATGAGCTTAGCCAATTAATCATGAGGTTCATGATCCCGATGGCACTCAAAAAGAATAATCTACAACGTAACTCAGATCAAGACGAGTACTTGTTCAATGGTTGCATCACTAATGCGAACATTAGGATGAAGCAATAAAGGATAGATAACATCGATACATGTAGAATTTAGCAATCAAAGGTAGTCTTTTTCATTAATCACAAACAAGTCAAAATTGTACCGTAACACATTACGTGTCACTATGTCATACAATTCTCAGAACTCATCCTACCAACTGATATCTCAGTTAAGTTAGGGATTATTTTTAAAAGATACCACAATGAATACTAATCTACAAGAGTCATTAGGTGTTCCACTTGTCCCAGAAGATCCATCGGTCTCAATTCAGAAGAAGATTTCTTCTATTTATTTCTTGGACACTAGGCATCCTCGTTAGTAGACAATGGCCTAGGAACAACCCTTAACACGAACTAACAATCTTTTAAAACCTTATAGTTCAATCAAAGAACTTAACGACTTTCTCTTAACAATTTCTTATTCCATACGAATTAAATTTTATTTTATTCAAATTTCAACCACTTTTATACTCAATTCGATATCCTACTTCTTTCTCCAATACTTACAACCTTATTCTTCGGCCTTGTAAAGGCAATAAAAGCTTAATATGATCAACACTTAATTCCAATCCTATAGCTCTTACAACAACAATTATCAAATGAGTCACTAGTATGAAATGACTCGACCAGTCAATTAGACTTCTCGGAAAGGTATTGGTGGCATGAGGCTTTTGGGTAATGGTTCCAATGACAGCCTCAAGTGCAACATTCATCCTTTCGATTTCAATTTAAGAATTGGATGACAATGAATCAGATGACATCTTTCTAGGTGGTAACGTTTTGTCAACTCCATTCTCTAAGAAAAGATCGTCATGACATCGATATTAGTCTTAATCTCGCCAATTCTTTCTTAATATCACAATCAACTAATATCTACACTTCTACGAATATCAACCATTTTGTTGGGATCATAAATATCCACAACTTGGTTTAGATCTAGGATAGCTAGAATTCCTACCAGAATAGCTTCGATTAATTTACTAGGGGATTTAGGGTTACTTGTGACAATCTACGTCGTATAAATACCTCGTATAAATATCAAAATAATCATCAAACAATCATGTAGTAAAATTACATCATATATATATAATCCAAGTTATATATATATTAAAATAACACTTCTCAGTCTGGTCTTGTCGGTAACTCGGGAATTATTCGGCACCGTTATAGTCAAAAGATTTTTAGACATTTTTAGAAAAATGTTTATAGTTAAAAGATTTTGAAATGTTTTATTCAAAACCTTGGTTTTAAAAATCTTTCGTTCTCTATAACGAGAGCTCTGATACCAAACTGTAACACCCCCAAATTTATACAACTCAATACAGCGGAAGACTCGTTGGTGTTACGGGATAGCACATTACTCACATCATAGACAACGCATAAAAATCGCGTCGTTTAATAATAAATCATTTCCATTCATAAATATCAAAGTTACATCGGTCCCAAGTCATTATATTTCATACAAAGTTTTACAACGTATTTAAATGGAAAAATATTGTTTAAGTGCGGGCCATGAATTCTTATCGTCTTCCCGAGAATTACCTTCAAGTACCTGAGATAAAACATGTTAAAAGAAAAGGTCAGCGATAACGCCGAGTGAATTCATAGAGTTTAATAAATTCCATCAATATAACTTTGGTATAAAATTAGTACCAAAAATCAATTCGTACAAATCATTGTAATAGGCCGTAAAATAGCCAAAATCATTTTATACAAATCTTTGTAATAGGCCATAAAATAGCCAAAGTCATTTTACACATATTCTTATCGAAAGTCATAATATAGGCATTTGCCTTAAAAATCATTATATGAGCCAATGTCGTAAAAACATCATACAATACGTCTTATGACGTTGTATAAAATCAAATAAAAACCGTTATATGAATATGGTTATGAAAACCAAAAAACAAACATAATATCAATAGTATGACCCTGTATTGCTAGTCAGGCAATACATCGTAATTCGGAGCGTCTAGTAGTATTTCGTTAGTCGGATTATTATAAGCCGCATGACATTGATACCTTACTAAACCAACAACGGGTAGCTAACCCGATACCAATTTTGCCCATCTAAAGTAGCGTGTCGTCACAAAGGTCACGCTATGGAAATCTTCTCATACATAAATTCGCTTACCAATCAATGTGGCACGACGGGGATCAACCGTCAAGGCGCGAACTGGGGTGATCGTCCCCAAATAGTACTATTAAATGCATAAGCGTCTACCAAATCCCGGTAGTTCACAATTCATGCTAATGGGACTTTTAGTGACATAACCTAACTTTAATACTCCATTTAATTTCATCTATCGGGTCCTTTAATCATTTATCGGGTCATACAATCGGGTCATTCAATCATTCGGGTCCAAATCAATAAACAAACAATCGGGACAAATGGTGTCCTATTTTATAAAAACTAACATGTTATCTCCCTCGCGGGTTTATAAAACATTTAAAAAAACATTTAAAAGAGTGTGAGGCTATGAACTCACGTTGATGTGGGAAGGCGGGTTATCGGCAATTCGGATGTACGGTACGTGCTTCAATCACGGAAACCTAGACAAATAATACTCGTCTTAGACTCATGTCCAATGACTTTATAAAAATAACAATTATGTATACATATGATGATTTTATATATATGATGATCAAGTGGGTTTACATATTCTCGTTTGCTCATTTTAGAGTTATGTGTCGGTAACGTTTATACTAGTTTACTAGTTTTACCTATTTACGTGTTTTAAGTCCAATAAACTTATTATAAGTTCTCTAACTTGTTTTAATCCCTTTTATACCTATATTATCAGTATGTATACTTTCCATGTTGGGCCCAAATGGTTTAAGCCCAATAAGTTCTTTTTACAAGTTTTTATCATATTTAGTCCATTTATTAGTCCAATATGCTTAATTAGCTCGTAAATGTCCGTATTTCTTATAGTTCGGGTTTTATAGGTTTTTACTTGTATTAGATACTTATATATCAGTATATGACTTTTATAAACTTTACATTAGACGGGTTTGGTCGTCTAAGTTTTATTTGGCGAAAAACGTTAATTTTACGGCGATAGCCGAAAAAGTCGTAAAAATCAAGTTTATAGTTTTTTGTTACTTATAAATATTATTTCATTACCATTTATATAATTTATCCATCTAATTAACCTTTTATATATTTATATAAATAAGTTTTATAAGTTAGTGGGTTTTTATTCTTACATTTTATACATTAAAATGTGAGTGCTTATATAATAATAATAAACATTAATTCCAAAAATCTGATTTTTATCTTCATGTTAACCATTTTTACCATATCTAGAGTTCTATAATGAATTAAAAGCTCATTTTTGAGTGACATGTTCTTCATATTATGTGCTACATTTAACTTAGATATAGCTACTTCCCATTTTGAGTTTATCATGCCTTAACAGTCCCTACAAAACTGCTTATTCAGATTAGACCACCTAACTTGTTTTGATCATATCTCACTCATTATTTTGATTCCATTGCATGGCCAACTCTCACATGTGTATAACATCTTGTACTTACTGTAAATGGATCATACCATGCAATTTTATCAGTTTATCATTTGGTAACTTACTGTTTTTATACAGCCATCATATTTAGCAAGATTTTAACCTTGTTACCTATGGTTTTCCATCTTTTTACCCATGTTTATCAAATCTATCAACACCAAATCCCCACATAATATTTTTAATCATCATTCATCATCATATAAATATACATAAATAAAGAAAATACAAGATTACATAATCAAAATAACAAGAGGATAGGAAGAACAATCTCTATACCACCATTAGTGATGAAAAGATGAGATTTTTGATGAACAAGACTTGGTTTTGGGTAACCAATCTTATGAGATATCAACACCACTTCTAGGATCACCAAGTATTTGTAGATTCCTCCAAAAATCATCCCTTGTTCTTCATGAAAACTCCTTGGGAAATCAGCCCCAAACTCCCTTGAAAACTCCTTTTTACATGTTAAGATCACCTCCAATCTTCATAACTTCAATGGGTTTTCATCATATGTAAATTATACATATGATTCCATGGTTAAATTTGATCAAATGAGGGTTGTTTTGGGTGAATATGGGACGGAATAGAGAGAGTGAGGGAGGAGAGTATGAGTGGTTTGCATGAGATGGGATGGAGAAATGGTTTTGCTAGTGGTTTTGACAAGTTAGTGGCTTCAAAAGGAAGCTAAGCTACAAGTGTAACTTAAGATAGTGTAAAGATGCCACATCTTTGATGTGGTGTCCTAGCTTGGGCCTTCCCTTTGTAGTGGGGTGGGATAAATTAGTTTTGTCCCATCCCGCTAATTTACGGGTACTCCCCGATTCTAGTTTCCTCGATTTGCGTGCCCTCGGGTCGTTTTACGAAAAACGTTTTTATAAATTATAAATCAACGGCACAAAACGAACCTAATAAAAATTGTCTCATCAAAAACGGAGTTTGAAAACATAAATACGTAATCCTAAGGTTTCCGGTTTAGTCGTAAAGGACGTTAAATTAAAATCGTAAGTCCTAATCTCTTCTCGTAAATTTGTGAGTTTATGAACCAACACAAATTTAGAATTCCAAAATAATATTCACGAATAAATTTATTTTCTAAAATGTCAGACTGTCACCAAAAACGGTGTATGTAAACGTAAGCACATAACGTAGAATCCTCCGGTTTAGACGTAGTCGATGCTACTTCAAGACGTAAATCCAAATTACTTCCCAAAAGTAAGTGAGTTCATATTATAACATTAAAAATAATATTTTCAAATAAATAATTGAGAATAAAATATTGACCACATTTTGACGGATTGTCACAGTATTCCCACGTATACGAAGGTTTTCCTTCAGCTTAATGATGAGATCCAAGCTGCTAACGCATTTCCTCGGACAGACACGAGATGAATTTTATCCTAATTATGTACTATGAACAACACACCATGCTACGATTCATAATTATGTACAGTAATGTTCAGGCTCCTGAATACATTCAGCTTGATTTTCCATCGGGAAAATCTGTACAAATTATCTATGCTTACAAGCATGTGCGTTGTTAGCCATGGTCGCTAAAATTTTCTAGCTGTCAGTAAGACACGACCACTTAAGTCTTTTACGCATAGCTAGTTGATTATTCCAAAATCTTCCCATACACCCCAGAAGAACTTACAAGGAGAAGGACGGTACCATGAGATTATGTGTCGACTACCGTCGGCTTAAACAAATCACCATTCATGACCGTTATTCTCCTCCATGTATTTACAACATGTCCAATCGACCTTATAGTGTTAATCACTTTTAAAAAGTTTGAACTTATGATCGTGCTGCCAACAGTGACGAGGGAAAGAGCAGGACATGTCCATGACTGCTATTCGTCCACGACTCGGTCATGCTAGATATATGATTTTGAAATAGTCTCATCAATGCTCCAACGGCATTATAGGAATGAGTTTCCATGAACTCATACTAAATTCATCAGTGTTTTCATTAAGGATAACCTAATTTCCTCTAAGCCTAGAGAAGAACAGGAAGACCATATCTGCACTATATTGCAAATTCTATGACAAGAGAAATTTTACCCTGGAATTTTTTTTTCCAATATCAATTATGTTTGATTTCAGTGACACGCTGAATCACATGGCTTTCTACGGTTAATCTTACCATGACTCAGCTTATGCATAAAGGATAGAACCCTACATTACATTAGGTGTTCTAGAAAATCCTACACTAAGAGATGTTTCGATTCATAGACTCAGAGTTTCGCAAACTCCTATGTATCAAGTTCGATGAAGCAAGATACAGTTACGTTCATATCTTCATACCTATCATACAAACAGGTTAAAATAGGACACCAACAGACTGGAATGTTTTCATTATCTAAAATTGTGAATCGAAAAGGGACAAGATCTCCATTGATTTTAGTTACCAGATTACAACAAACTCAGAAGAAGCATGATGCTATCTGGGTTATTGTCAACAGTTTGATCAAGTCTGCAGAATCCATACATCCGTACGGATTTCAGAACCAACAGATTGATCGGACATGTTCCAGCCAAGGCTCATCCGATCACTTGGCAACCCCTCATTTATCGGGTCAGACAAAGATTTGCAATCGTACTCCTAAATTACTTCACGTCTTCATTCTGATTCCACGACTTGCTTTTGCGCTCGCGTTCATGACACTATTTACGTTCATGATCGTATCTGGGCTTAAGATTTTACGTTCTTTTCGTTCTGGGAAGTTTTGCAAGAACTTGAGAGACCAGACCCAAGTTTAATATAACTCTCCATCATCAGATAGACGTATCACGTCATATTCCACGTCTCACCTTGTAGCGTTTGGCGTTACCGCCATTATATTCTATGTCCACGATATGTCTCACATGTCATGTTCATTCCACGTTCCTCATATCATGATCAAGATATGTTACCACGTATCATGAATCACGATATGTTTACTCATACTACACTCGCCATATCTCCACGTAGCACGTTCAAAATTTTTCACGTATCACGTTCAAAATTTTTCACGTACTACGTTTCTTTATGTATCTTGCATCGTTTCTAGTTAACAGTTAAGTCAGATTGTCTTTCATCTTAACGTTTCAGTTACCCTTGCATGTTAACTCTTATTTTTCCTCGATCGAATTTAGGGGATCTACCTTCCGTTAATAACCAAGAATTTCATCGTATTTCAAGTCAAGGTCAGGAGGACCAAGATTTATCATTAGTGTCAAGATCTTCTGAAGGAACCGTTCCAAGAGCGAGGCCACTTGGAAACGGACAAGTTCATCCGGACTTCCTATCCGTTTTTCTCTTATCAATTAGATATGTCCTTTCAGTCACGTCACGTTTCATGTCCTTTCAAGACATGTCACGTTCCGCGTTCCTTCTGCCAGGTCACCTGTACGTTCATTTACCTTACATACCCTCTCAGTTTGATTCGGGTATGTTTATCTTTCAGTTACGTTATCTATAATTCGGGGACAAATTATTCTTTTTAGGGGGGAAGAGTTGTAAAACCCGCATGCTTTTACTACGAATAGTACCCTTAAGATCTTATGTACTAGATTAAAACTTTCCTTTTATAGTACGATTACGTTTACGTGTTAGGATTTTACGTATTACGTACGTGTTAGAACACGATAAGTATTTATTACGCACGAACACGCAATAATTATTTAAACAATAATTAATCACGAACATGCGATCATGAAATCATGAACGTAATTAAATCAAGGGCTAATATTAATTACGTATATATATTTATTACGAACACGAATAAATATATTAAGTCACGTTCGATAACTAATTAAAACACGTAAAACACGAACACGAGAACACATGAGAATACACCAATAATTTAGACACGGAAAAACATTCGGGATACCCCTTGTGGGCCCCATTACCACGAAATTAGGGAGGGAGGATGGGCTTAACCCATCAATTTTTACTAAAAGGAGGTTAAGGAAAATTACACTACTCATTTTTCTATACAGAGAATTGTTACAAAACCCTAAAAAAGATTTCTTCCTTCTTCCTTTGTTCTTCTTTTGGCCGCCACCCATAAAACACCATGGAAGGGTGTTCGGGTTGATTTTGATCTTGGAATTTATGCAAGAGTTCGTGTGTGTTCATCCTTGATAGATCCACGTATTCGGTATACCTTTTTAATCCTTTTTCTTTTGTTTTGGATTTAAAAATTAAATAAGAACATGATGTTTTTAAAAACCTAATTAAAAAAATAGATCTAACATGTTTATGATTATGGGGTATATCAAAACAAGGGTTTTTAGGGGTGTTTGTCTAGCCGACGCCTAAACCAAACCCCTAAGGGGTGTCGGCTTGGCACATGGACCACCACCGAGACCTCAAGGTCCCGGTTTGGTGGTGTGGGTCCCACGGCAGCAGCAAACCAAAGGGAACCCCGGAGTGGTTCGGGGTACGGTGTCGATTTCATGTCCGGTTCATGGTTCTTAGTCAAGATCTGGTTCATGGTGTATTTTTTGGTTTTTTTATTATTTTTTATGATCTTATGTTAAAATTAAATTAATAACATGACATGATTAATTTAATAACACGACTTAGGGTATTTTAATTATTAATAATCATGAAATTATTAACCTAAGTATTTTCATATTTTAGACTTATAAATTAATTAATTATTTAAAAACCATGGTTATACTTAATTAATTAACATGACTTAGGTTATATTATTAATAAATAAAAATACATGTTTTAACCTAAGTATTTAACTTTATTTAATTAAAAATATGTTATACTTTAATTAAATATTTTAACCTATAGTTTAATTTAATTACATGAAATAATTATTAAACTATACATTATATCATATGACTTAGAAATAATCATGAAAACACTTAGGCTTATATACTTAGCTTATTTAACCAGCTTATTTCTAATTATGGAAACTTTCTATTTTTAGAAACTTAATTAAATAAGGCAGCTAATCTATTTATGGAAACCTTCTATTTTTAGAAACTTATTTATTTTAGGCAGCTAATCTATTTATGGAAACTTATTTAATTAAGGCAGCTGATCTATTTATGGAAACTTTCTATTTTTAGAAACTTATCTTCTTTAACCAGTAATTCTATTTTTGGAAACTTTCTAATTTTGGAAACTTTCTATTTTTGGAAACTTTCTATTTTTGGTAACTTTCTATGTTTGGAAACTTTATATTTTTGGAAACTTTCTATTTTTGGAAACTATCTATTTTAGGAAACCTGCTATTTTTGGAAAGTTACTTATTATTACACAGTAAGTATAGTAATACATGAGATACCAGAAATACTTAATCAGATTAAACAGA
The DNA here is from genome assembly GCA_025667525.1 of Glebionis coronaria. Lineage (NCBI taxonomy): Eukaryota > Viridiplantae > Streptophyta > Magnoliopsida > Asterales > Asteraceae > Glebionis > Glebionis coronaria. The sequence goes on from CM046880.1 coordinate 423,284,225, forward strand.
ATATAAGATAAACACGGCTTAAGGCTTAAAAACAGTAAAACATGGTAAGAATACATAAAATAAGCTAAGACATGACATAAAACCAGCTACGTATTTAGTAAGCAGATACTTATTTATGTATGTATTTATGTAGCACTAGTGATATGGAAGTAGGATTCCTCTCAGTTCATCTTCTTCGTTCACTAGACATAAGGTACGGATTCCCGTCCTTTCAGTATGGACATTCTTTCCTTATTAGGATTCCCCGTATGCAGCCAACTGTTTTCCCGTAGTATAAGTTACGTGTTTGATTGCTTATGTTTAATTAAGATTACCTATAGCCATATACATGCATGACCAGTTTCACCTAGTTATGGAGGTACCATAACCATAACATTAGAGGCACTGATGTTATGACTTCACCACGGCGGAGTGATTGCTCGTGGCGTCCCTTCAGCTTTTGGCCATTTATTTATATTTATCATGTGGGGCGTATGGGTGCATCCTAGTTACATGTTTTCAGTCAGGATTTCATGGTGAATGTGGTGTGTGCCTTGCATCCTTCACAAGGAGCTGATCCCTCCTACCCAAAGCCAGTATATTAAATTAGAGGCAGCCCCTCTAATTTGCATGATGAGGTCACCCCTCCAAGTATTCATGCACGGTGGATTTTCATGACCTATATTGGCTAATGGTAAAATATGTTAAACAGTTTTCATAAGATAAACATAAGGCTTTTCAAACTATAAAACCAGTTTTATGAACAGGTTCCAGGTTTTCCAGGACTTATACATTTCCGCTGCTATTAAGTCTTTATTATGTTTTAGTCATTTATACTATGTCTATATCCGTGCACTGAGCGTTTTGCTCAGCCGTTACTTTCCTTTCCATGTCCCAAAACGGCAGGTACTCAAGGACTGACTGGAGCATTTGGAGGACACGCATAGGATGGGAGCTACCTTAGATTCCTTCTCCTCTTGCCTTCATATTTATGCTTGTCTAGCCTTCCTTTTTGTTCATTTACTTTATTTATGTTTTGGGCTTATGTTTGGGAACCGATGTTTGCTTCCGGTTTTCCCTATGGTCATGTAATGTTTAGGCATTTATCCTTGTATGCTTTGATGACACGCCATAATTACGCGTGACATTCCATTATCAAAATGGGGTGTTACATCACTCCCAATAGGATGACCCTTGAGTTAGCCAACCGAACCATAGCTTACCCCGTAGGTATAGCGGAGGATGTGTTTGTAGGTGTGGATAAGTTTACATTTCCGGCCGACTTTGTAGTGGTTGATTATGACATGGATCCTAGAGTTCCTTTGATTGTTGGTAGACCGTTTTTGAGAACGGGTCGTACTTTGATAGATGTGGCGGAAGGAGAACTAATTATGAGGGTAGAGGATGAGAAAGTGGTGTTTAAGTTAGGGAAATTTTGTGATAGGAAAGAGGTTAAGGAGTCTAGACCGTGTGAGACTATTAACATAGTTGATGTGTTAGATGAGGTGTGTGATGAACACTTTCATGATGCTTGCAAGAGTACTAGTGATGAGATGCCCCATGTTGAAACCGTGGCCTCAATTGCTCCCTCTTTAACACCTTTTGGAGAGAGTGATTTCCTCTTGGAGGAATTTGAGTCAAACTTTCTTGGTGATGATGATTCTCCCATTAATTGGGAAGAAGATATTCTTACTATCCAAAAGTTGCTCAATGAGGACCCTATTCCTTCTCCTACTCCACAAGAAGTTACCCATGAGGATCCTTCCATAGTAAAACCTTCCATAGAGAGTCCACCTCCAATTGAACTTAAGGACCTTCCATCCCACTTAGAGTATGCTTTCTTAGAGGGAAAAGACCAATTACCCGTGATCATTGCTAAAGAGTTGAAAGAGGATGAGAAGGAGCAACTCATTGAAGTCCTTAAGAAACACAAGAAAGCCTTAGCTTGGAAAATATCCGACATAAGGGGAATTGATCCACATTTTTGTACACACAAAATCCTTATGGAGGATGATTACAAACCCGCCATTCAAAGTCAACGAAGGGTTAACCCAAAAATCCATGAGGTCATTAAGAAGGAGGTGATTAAACTCCTTGATGCGGGCATGATTTATCCCATTTCCGACTCTCCATGGGTTAGCCCGGTACATTGTGTTCCAAAGAAGGGTGGAATCACCGTAGTGCCTAATGAGAACAACGAGCTTATTCCTACGAGACTTGTTACCAGTTGGAGAGTTTGTATTGACTATAGGAAACTCAATGAGGCTACTAGGAAAGACCATTTCCCATTACCTTTTATGGATCAAATGCTTGAACGCTTAGTGGGAAATGAGTACTATTTCTTTCTTGATGGCTTTTCGGGTTATTTACAAATACCCATTGACCCTAAGGATCAAGAAAAGACCACATTCACTTGTCCCTACGGTACATTTGCTTACAAGAGGATGCCTTTTGGCTTATGTAATGCACCGGGGACGTTTCAAAGGTGCATGATGGCGATTTTCCATGACATGATAGAGCAAACTATGGAGGTTTTTATGGATGATTTTTCCGTCTTTGGAAATTCATTTACCTCATGTCTCACCAATCTAGAGAGAATGCTTAAGCGTTGTGAGGAAACACGTTTAGTGCTTAATTGGGAGAAATGTCACTTTATGGTGAAAGAGGGAATTGTTTTAGGACACAAAATATCCAACAAGGGATTAGAAGTGGATCGAGCTAAAATTGATGTGATTGCTAAGCTTCCCCCACCCACTTCGGTTAAAGGTGTGAGTAGTTTCTTAGGTCATGCGGGGTTTTATAGGCGCTTTATACAAGATTTTTCTAAGATAGCTAGACCGATGACTCACCTCTTGGAAAAAGAGGCTCCTTTCATTTTTAACCAAGATTGTTTGGACTCTTAAGGAGAAATTGACAAAGGCTCCCGTTTTGGTTTCTCCAAATTGGGAATTACCTTTTGAGCTTATGTGTGACGCTAGTGATTATGCGGTAGGGTTCGTCTTAGGACAAAGAGTGAAATAAGCATTTTCAACCTATACACTATGCGAGTAAAACCATGACCGGTGCACAACTTCATTACACTACCACGGAAAAAGAGTTGCTTGCTATAGTTTATGCTTTTGAGAAATTTAGACCATACCTTGTGCTATCCAAAACCATAGTGTATACGGATCATTCCGCTCTCAAGTATCTCATGACAAAACAAGATGCTAAGCCTAGGATTTTGAGATGGGTTTTGTTGCTTCAAGAGTTTAAGATAGAAATTCGTGATAAGAAAGGGCCGAGAATTTAGCGGCGGATCATTTAAGTAGACTTGAGCATCCTTTTCAAGGAGATTTTCCACATCAACAAATCAATGAATCCTTTCCATTAGAGGAGCTCATGTCTATTTCTTCCCAAGAGGATGTCACTCCTTGGTTTGCAGATATAGCAAACTATCTTGTGGGAAATGTGCTTATTGAGGGTCTTACTTACCAACAAAAGAAGAAATTTCTTAAGGAAGTTAAGTACTACTTTTGGGATGATCCTTATCTTTTTAGGAAATGTGCGGACCAAATCATTAGACGGTGTGTAGATGTGCCCGAGGCATTTAAGATCTTAGAAGCATGTCATAAAGGACCTACGGGTGGACATTTTGGGCCTAACTATACCGCCAAGAAAGTCTTTGATTCGGGTTACTATTGGCCTTCCATTTACAAAGATGCCCATGAGATGGTGAAATTTTGTGATGTGTGTCGAAGACAAGGAAAAATTACGCAACGTGATGAGATGCCACAAAATTTTATTCAAGAGTGTGAGATTTTTGATGTATGGGGCATGATTTCATGGGACCTTTTCCATCTTCTAAGGGAAACAAGTATATACTTGTGGAGGTGGATTATGTGTCCAAATGGGTAGAGGCTAAAGCCTTACCTACCAATGATGCTAGATTTGTTGTGAAGTTCTTAAAGCAATTGTTTGCTAGATTTGGTGTACCTCGGGCCATCATAAGTGATCGTGGTACGCACTTTTGTAATGATCAATTCACGAGAGTTATGAAGAAATATGGAGTTAATCATAGACTTTCTACCACGTATGACCCTCAAACCAATGGTCAAACCGAGGTCACAAATCGTGGCTTAAAGAGAATTTTAGAGAGAACGATGGGAGAGCATCGAGCTTCTTGGTCAGATAAGCTTGATGATGCTTTGTGGGCTTTTAGAACGGCTTTTAAGACACCAATTGGTTGTACTCCTTATAGGCTTGTCTATGGTAAAGCGTGCCACCTCCCATTCGAGTTAGAACACAAGGCATCTTGGGCTCTCAAGTGGGCTAACTTTGATTTAAGCCAAGCCGGTTCACATAGGAAAGATCAACTTAATGAGATGGATGAATTGAGAGCCAATGCCTATGAAAATTCATTGCTTTACAAGGAAAAGACTAAGAAATTGCATGATGCTAAGATCAAGAACCGTGAGTTCAAAGTTGGAGAGCCGGTTCTCCTCTTTAACTCAAGGTTGAAACGTTTTGCGGGCAAGCTTAAGTCGAGATGGTCCGGTCCATTCACTATTGCTCAAGTCTCGATTACGAAAGATAGTTAGAAACCGTTGGCTTGTAGGACTGGGTTGGCTACTCTCTGTGATCCCTGCTGCTATTAGAAGATAGCTAGGACTGATTCTATTGCTCCTCTTCGGAAATCAAGGGTCTTACCACGGAACTGAGGTGTGGCCTAGTAGTGACTGTGAGACTAATAGCTTAATAAGCTGTTGTCAGGCGTTGAAGACTTTCATCTGTTCTGGTCTATTTATGCTAATGGGGACAAAAAGCTGGGATAGTCCTCAAATCATTCTGGGAGTTAGGCTTCGGGTTCTTTTGAAGAAGGATGGTGAGACTTCCTGGTAAATTCCCTACATCTGAACAAGGAGTCGGAACTGAGCCCCTAGGAGCAGCAAATGAGTCAAGTTCCCCAGGACCTGTAAATGACTTGCTACAAACCAGAGCTCTTAAGGAAATTTTGAGTCATGGGTACAGGACCCTTTACATGTAAGACCTATTGCTCATGCAATTTGGGATCCTCATTTTTGTCAACCGGCTGTAGAAGCTTTTACTCGAGGGGGGTTTCCATATGGAACTATTGATTTGTCACAACCCGATGGTCCAAATTTTAAAGTGAATGGTCACCGTGTGAAACATTATTTTGGGGAGAACGTTTCCGTTGAAATGGTCCAAGAGATCCCCATTTTCCCCATGAATTAATTCATTGAGGGACGAGTCGAGCTAGAGACTCATTAACTCAAGCATCGTATAACTAGGTTTAGAGTGTTGTAGGTTAGCAATAAGGGTATAGACTTGGAGATAAGTGTAGGGGAGACCTTCTTTTGTCTTCATGTTGTTTGTAGGGTTGCTCACTCATTTCATGCTTTGGAGCTTATGGAGGAGGCCCTTGTATCCGGTTCACTTCGTTACTATTGTGATCTTTCATTGACACCTTGTGCTTAAACATGAATTCACCAATAGTTTTCCTTTCATTAACTTGGGTTAAGCAAAGTCTATTCATTGTCATAAGTGTAGGGGAAGTTTTTATACTTCCATTCTCTTAAACATTGAGGACAATGTTTAGCTTAAGTGTAGGGGGTCTTCTATCGAAGTGACCTTACCTAGAACTTGTCATTGTCTTTCATGATAACTTGGAAAATTAATTTTTCAAACATTTTTCAAATTTTTGATCTACTTTGGCCACCAAAAATATGCATTCATAATTTTTGCATCAATCATTTTTCATTTGCATAGCACATTTGCATTGTATATATTTCTTCTTTTATTTTTCATCAAAAATATATATAAAAGGAAAAAAAATATAATAAAAACATGGTTTAACAAGTTTAGACTTCTTTGACATATTAGGCCCGCCATGGATATTTTGACTCAACCTGAGTTTGCTTATCTTAGCATTCTCTAGCTAGTATCCTTAACCATGTAGTCCTTTATTGGTCTATTAGGCTAAGTATCCACCAATCTCATTATTTGAGACTTTAAATTTGTGGAGAGTGGGAAATGATAGAGTTGAAGCAAGTATAAAAGGGCTAGATAAACTTCATGATAATTACTTGTGGCTAAACCCTTCTCTTCTTTGCCTCTATTTTTGTTCGCATGTATATATTGTTAATAAATAATCAAGAACAGTTTTAATTGGTTTGTAATATCTTATGCATTTTTGTCTAATCATTCATGGTTGATATAAGTACGTCTTAAGATTTTAAGTTAGAACGTTTTATGTGTACTAGACTTATGTCATGCTCAATATTTAGCGGGTGTTTTTCTTTTTATTCTTTTAAATTTTCTTTGTGAGGAATAAAGAAAAATAAGAGCGGCTTATGAAAAAAAATGAGTGGCTAGAAAAAGAAAATATATATATATATATATATATATATATATATATATATATATATATATATATATATATATATATATATATATATATATATATATATATATATATATATATATATATATATATATATATATATATATATATATATATATATATATATATATATATATATATATATATATATATATATATATATATATATATATATATATATATATATATATATATATATATATTTATATATATATATACAAGACTCCCAAGAGGGGCAGTGTGGTGTTAATTATAGTGACTATTGAGTTCCAATATTACCTTGACGGGTTGCGAGGATTCAATAGATTGCTCCAATCCAATATTACCTTGACGGGTTGCGGGGTTGAAGATCCAAAGTCTCAAAAAGATGGCGGATGTAAATTATTGCGTGAGTTTTATTTTTCTTTCCTTAGCGAGTGTGTAGCTACTTATGAAAGCATGACATGAGAATTTTACACATAAGGCGAATGACTTATTACTCTTGAAACGGACTTATATTAATTGTGAGCGGTTTTTCAAGTAATGGATGAGAGGATTACTTAGGATTAAAACCGTGCTTCCTTATTTTTGGATTTTACATTTCTTATACTTCACACTTGAAATAATGACAAATTTTCCCACAAGCAATTTGCTCAAATAATAACCGGTTCCACATTTAATTGTCATGAATAAGTTGATGCATTTTTTACTTGTGAATACAATGATCCCATTTTTAAGTTTGGTATGGGGAAAGTGAAACTTGAGGGTGATAAATGTCCATGGTACCCAAACCCTAATCAAAGTCATTGAATTCTTCATGAGTTATTTCCATCAAAACCATTTCAAGAAAAACCAAAAAGATATAGATAGAATTGTATTTTGTTCATTGCATTGTTAAAAATCAAAATCATGCATCATTTAGTTTAGAGTAGTGTAGATGCATTCCATAATGGCTAAGGTGGATTAATTATGAGGAGAATATAAATTTGTGCTTTAATATATAGCATTGCATGAGGACATGACAATGTTCAAGTGTAGGGGATTTGATATGAGCAAAAACTCATATCAATTTATCAACAAATCACCCTAAAACACAAGAAAAATACCTAAACTTTGTGCTATAAAGCGGAATTATGTGGTATGTTTTGTGTTTGTGCTCAAATAGGTAAGAAGGATGCATTTTCAAGCAAACAAAGGAAAATCAAGCTTAATTTGATGAAAAGGACAAAGAAGGATCAAAAGTGATAAGACTTTGAAGACAAAGGACCTATCTTGACAATCTGCCAAAGATGAAGGACCAAAAGTGTAAATATGACAAAGTCAAGATTAAAGTCAAATCTGGTCAACTCTCAAGTCAACCAAGTAAAAGGGCTTAAATAATTAAAAATGCAAGTTGAAGGACTGAAATTGTCAAAGAAATAAAGAATATAGCTCAAAAGTTCAATCTGCCAAGTTAAGGGACTATTTCTGCCATTTTTGGAAAGTAGAGTTGAGCTTGATCCGTGTGAAATGCTATCAGCCAATAAGAATGCAAGAAACAAGTGACACGGATTACCAACTCATCACATTTATTACCCACTATTAGCCGCCAGCATTAATTGGCCAAATCTCAACAGTGTTGCGCACTAAGTCTTTCTCAACCAATAGAAATGCAACATGCAATAATCAGAATTATCCATTTTGGATAATGATCCGTGTTTCACTCCCATATCCAATATAATCTTGCCACGTGTCATCTTCTTCAACGGAAATTTCCAGGATCGAGTTTGAGCTAGAGGCAATTTCAGGAGATGGTATAAACATGAAAAGTGATCGGTTTTGAGAGACGAATTCAATGATCACAATCAATTACACTCAAGATCAACAACAAAGAAATCCCCAAATGTGTTCATAACCTGCAAAACTCAATTGAGCAGAATTTTACACGTGGAAGTTTCTGATTGGTTCTAACACGTCACCAACCCTAACCACTTCACATCTGCAGTCTATAAATACCTTTGATTAGTCTCATTTCTTGTATTGTAGAAAAGTGTGAAATCACACACACTTTTAGTTTTCTCTCAACTCATTCTAGTTTTAGCTTAACAACTCAAGAGTCTGACAAACTCTTGAGTCTGTTATTAGTTAGTTGTAACAAATTACCAGCTTTGTAACTACTTACTCAATTCAATCAATAAAAATTCATTTCATCCTTCTTCATCACTATTCATACTTGCACCATTGTTATCCTGTTGCTGTTATTAGTTAGTTATGATCATCACTTGGTCATAATTGGCTAGTTGTGAAGTTCTTGAAGCTGTTGTACCTGTTCTTTTCATCTAAGTCAAGTTCTAACATATTTTGAAGTTTGCAGTCCATTAATGGAGATTTGGTGATTAGTAGTTGCTGAATAGTTGCTGATTAGTGTGTTCTAGTGCTAAGGTGGTGGTTAGCACTAGTTTAGAGAGCTCAGCGCTCCTCTACTCCCCAACGGAGGCTTAAGCTAAAGGTTTCACTTTCTGAGTTTCTAGTTCCACTCAAGAGTTGAATGCATGCTTCATTCCTAGTTAAAACTTGATTGATTGCATGATAAAAGTTGTTCAGCTTGTTATTGATATGATTTCAGTGTTTGAGTAGCTTATTAGTAGCTTATACTGCTTATTAGCTTTAATACTTGTCCTGTTTTTCAGCTTTTATCAGTAATTTTAGCCTTTTAAGTCATTTTGAATTCTTGTTGGTTTAACTGCTTGTAACTAGCTCAATTACACTTCATATTAGCTATAGAACTTAGTGTGATATCACTTTTCATTCAGTCTAATCATTAGCATAAAAATCCTTCATAAAAGTTTGGAAAATATCAGATAAGTAGTGTTTGGTTATAGCTTGTAATTGAGTTTCAAGTGTTAGTTCTTGGTAATATTTGGTTCATTTCTAGTCAATTAGTCATAATAATAAGTTTTCATTCATTTTCTAGTCAAGGTTTTGTCAAAAAGGCAATTGGTTATCAAAAAAGTTTGGGTCAGTTTTATTCAAGTATCTTTTCAGAAAGTATTGATTTTCAAATGCTTGGCATTTCTTTGTTACTAGATGAAATCCTTTGAAACCAGTGCTCAACTTTCACTCAACATATGAACTTTAAATGTGTATAAGAAATTTGTACAGTATCCAATATTGAGTAAGAAATAAGCAAAAGAATCAGCACTAGAGCAAATGCAATTCCTTGTAGTAAAATGCAAACTGATTTCTCATATCTCATTTTCTACTTCATAAACTAGCTGATTTTCTTTCATATTTTCATTCCAAAAGTGTTCCTGGATAGATTTTGAGCTTTTTGAAAATTATGGTCAACGAAGTCAACATAAGCTCTATTTTGGCTTATTTTCAGATTTAGGACTTATTACTTGATCATTTTCTTTGAGACTTGATTTCCCGTCTTTCTTTTGAGCTGATTAACAAGAATTTTCATTAAAATCAAGTTGTGCAAGTCTAGCTTAATTGGTAGCTTAATTTGAGCTAATTGAATTTAGCTTATCAGAGTTCTAGTAACTTTTAGCTTGATTCCTTGGATAGGTCTAGGTTATTTTCAATTTTAAGTCGTTTACAACTGGTTTGAGCTAATTTGGTTAAGAAATAAGCTCAAACGAGCTTATTTTGTCATTGAACCCGTTTTTGTTCAAATAGTTTTAAAATTTGCATTTTGGTCCTTCTAGTATTAAACTGTTTTCAAACTTAGCTAATCTTCAAAGTAATTAGGGTTTTCAAAGAATCAGTCCTTGTATTTTCAAAGTTGTTAAAATTAGTTAGTTAGTTTCAAGTTAGTTGGAATTTGGTTACATTGTTTGATAAGTTTTCATTTTCAGTCCATTTAGTTTACTGAATTTACATATTTAGTCCTTAGACTTTTTGGCTTTACATTTTTGGCATTTATATTTCATAAAATTTACATTTTCAGTCCTTATATTTGTGGAATTTACATTTAGCATTTTAATTGAATAAAAACTTGGTATGTGCACTTTGTTTTACATATAAGTAGACGGTATTTTTCATTTTGGCAAGACTTTGTTTGAATTAGCAATAGAATATACAAAAAAAACTTTACCAACCAAAAACAATTAAAAACTCGATATTGTTAGGACTTTCAATTTGTGAAGAACTGAAAAAAACGAACTTCAACTATACACATTTCATGGATCCATCGGGATTGACAATCCCCGTCCCGATTACCTTGACGCATTTAACATTTTATTTATTACTTGAGTATTTAGGCTGAATACTCACTAGAAGAAGTTACATTGAGTTAAGCTTCGGTTCATGAACTAAACAGCAATAATGATGTTTCGGACTATGGTTAATGATCATAACCATTTTCCCTATTTCTAGTTTACAAATAAATGCTTGTGTTCCAGACCTTTACCGCTAAACCTATGAATATCACTCAACTTCGTGTTGAAGATTTTACATGTTTAATCTTAGGTATTAATACTTAGCTTTGCTTGGATGGGACCCACAAGATATTATCGCAGCTTGGATATTTCTGTGTATATTTAAAGTTTGGTTTTAATAATAACTATCAGAAGTTTATCATATATACTTGGTAACTATATGTTACAAAACCATAATGAAATAATAGATTTTCCGCTTATAAAACTCTGGGACCTTTCTTTAAAAACTTCTATTTTTATGATGTAATGTATAAGTTTTTATTACGTCAACCTTGTATCAACATAATTCATTGTTTCTTGTACCATGACGTGGAACCCCCTTGCTGCTTAGTTGTTCCCTTGCCTGATTTTAGGGGTCTCACAGATTGGTATCAGAGCGACGGTTATAGGGAACTGAGTCATTTTCAAAACTTGGTCTATAACCAAAAGTTCAAATATTTCATGTTTCTAAATGTCAAACATAGAATCTGCCATTGTTGTTCGATATCATCGCGGGTAACTCTCTAATCCTTATTATTTACTTTTAATTATCGTTGTAGTATTTCATCTCTTGATTACATGTTGAAATATTACATTACCCTAATGACGATAATTACTATCTCTTTTCAAAGCCTTTGAGCTTCACGAATTATCATTGGATATTACTTGATTACATATGCTCTTACTGCATTTCTTGAATTCTTGTTCTTTTGAATTGACCTTGTTGCAATGATTTTATATTGTTATGACGTTACATAATTGTATTCGGAGCACGTATGCTGCCGACTTTTCATACACACTTTTCTGAGTACTATTGCTATCTTGTTTATATGTGATACGACTGACCTTATATACTCGTTCATTTTGAACCGCCTATTTTTCTTGACTCACTGTCACATGTTGTGCATACTCTCATGATAACATTGATTGGGATTAATAAGTGTTGCTTTTAATGAAACTTCCGATTTTCATTTTACTACCCTATACGTTACTTCCATTGTTAAACCTCTTTAAGATATCTATTTAGATATCCAAATTGTTATTCGACCATTTGTGATTGGATGCCTTGAAAAAAATAGTCTGTAGACCATTGTGTAGCTCAATGTGCCTCCGAAAAAGAATAAAGGACATCTGTGAGTCACACATTTCGAAGCATTCCTTGAATCAGTGTTGAATAATATTGTGGGTTTTCGTAATCTTGATTGACCCTTACGTCACCGTTTTACACGGCACTCGTATATCGATTAAATATTATTTCAGTGACCATTCTTTGTTTCGACTTCGAATTACAACGTTCGTTGTACCTTGAAAACATCATCGTCATCTTGTAATTCATCCTCTATTATGTGACGATTGTTTGAAATACAATTCTACTTCTATAAACTTATACCCTCCTTTTCATTAAACCTCCTCGCTCCAGGAGTGTGAATCGTTAATGTTCCGTTTCTTTCTCCATATGTCTTGTGATTTTGGAGAATCACACTGCCAAGAGTCCTTCCTGCATTGCATCTTGTAATCGAAGACACGGATGTCATGTGCCGTTTTTTATTTCTTAGTTTATTATTGGCATTCTTGAACCATTTCTATATTATGTTTTTCTTTACATGCTTAATTATACAATTTATTCTCTTTCGTCTTTATGGAATCCACAAGTCATGTGTGTACATAAATTTCGGGTAATTATTAAGTTTGATTAAATTTCCAGATGTGTTGAAAAATATACTTTCTGCAGAAAAGTTATATGTAATTTTACGATGTCAAAAAAATATTTATATAAACTTTCGACATAAAAATATATTTCTACTTGTTGAGACGTTCGTTTAGGACTTAAAATTTGACCCGTAAATCTTATAAATGAGCAAGTTACGCTCATTTGAAATTGTAAAATGTAAGAACTTATTTTCTGCATATTTCTAAAATATCATTTTGTTGACAGATTTGATGCGAGGGCATTTTCGTCCATTTTTTATCCGTTTCAAATCTCGAGTAAAACTAGAAAGTTGTCCAAAACATCGTTTTACACCAAATTGCTTTAGACTTCGAGTCTTAAAAATGTCATTAGCAAGTCATTTGGTTCGGTCAAACCCCAAAAGTCAAAGTTGACTAAAAAGTCAAAGATGATAGAAATTTTGAAATATGGGTTTTAGGCGTTTTTTAGTTCGTTTGAGCTCGCAAAACTATAACTAATAATATTTTACAACTGTGAAACATTGATTACGTTTGAAGACGTTAAAATAGTAACTTTGAGTGCGGGTTACACATACATAAATCTTGAACTTTTGAACCAAGTGAGTTGATAAACCAATGATAAACTATAGGTTTCAAAAAAATGTGGACATTTTTATGCGCCACTATTTACGTGTTTAATTCATTTACTTTCCTAAAATAGGAACTTTTCGGAGTAATTGTACTATTTGTTAACTGATGTCCTACTTTCTTAAAAGCATCTTTATGTCAATTAAATTACGATGTAAACACATATAGATTCATTTATCCTTTCTTTTATATATGACTTAATTGTCATTATAAGTTGTCTTTCCTTGCTTCTATCGTACCACTGATTTGGACTGAGGTTTGAAGTTCTTGCTATCATATCGTTCGTTATCATCTTGATACGTGTCTCATGACAACTCCAACTAAACCTTTTGAAACCTTATCACCTTGTAACCATGTTGCAGATTTTTTTTATCAACTACTTTTTATTACCCTCATGTAACCCACTCGCTATTTTGTAAGCTATCAGCATGTCACCATATGAATTTAAAACTAGTATTGTTTGCGAATCATTTTATAAAATGTTCCACTTGGGCCTAATTAAATCCTTGAATGTTATCTTATAAAATTAATTTATATTAATTTTACAATGTATTTTCACAAATTGTTCAACAATTGGTCTTGTAAAGAAATCTTGTAACATTAAAATTGTTGAATTAAATATCTAGCCAGTAACTTATTGGCGAAAAGTTTCATAAATTATGTTGATTCCGTTTTTACAAATGGCATTATATGTATATTTTAAATCATATGATATGTAATACTGGTTTGACGAAGCTGAGCATCGCATTGCTAGTCCTAAATTATACATGGCCTGATCACCTATGCGTAATTTAGAAGGAGCCATGCAAGGCCGAATAGTAGTCACCCTAAATATTTGGCCAATAACCAACTTTTTTCTTATGTTCTTTAAAAAGTTAGATAAGATAAAAGTTTTGAAAACTTTTACATCTTATGCGAGTAGCACCAATTCGCGACATATCCATATGATTCCTTATTATTCTTGAACAAAATACATGCCTCGAGCACATAATTCTTTAGTTAATGATCTTTGTTTAACTTGTTACCTCATCTTCTTTCGTGATATAATTCTCGTTACGACTTGTCTAATTTCTTACTATTGATACCAGACTTGAAAGTTTCCATGTTGTTATGTTTCTACATCGACCAACATTCTCTATCTATTTTGGTAGACCTTCGAAACGTCTCTAGATACGAATAATGACTTATAACTCAACGTGAACGATAATTTCGTGTATTTGTCATGATGAGTGTTAGACTCTATCGTCTTGAAATTCATTCGTCTGAACCACGTATTGACTTCGCTCTCTCATTGCTTATGTTGTTTATTTTACTGGAATTACTCTCAAGCGACTTCTTAAGAATTTTCATTGATTCGAAAATATGTTTTGTGGCTTTTCTCTTTCGACCGTGTATCGACAACTGAGAACTTAATAAGCCGTTGTTGGTGACACCAACTGCACTCAAGAAGTGATGACTTGCCATAATCCTTTGTTTCTTATTATCCTTATCATCGATGCATTTATTCCATCATGATCATAAAGAAATTTGTACAAACTACGAATTTCATTTTATTCCCTCTTGTTGTTTCTTGTATTCTAATTATTGATTTGTATCCGTTTCATACTCGTTTGCTATCTAGTCACCATTTGAAAACCATAACATGTCCTATGTTTATCATTTGATACCTTAATCACCTACTTGGATTTCTAAAAATTGTGACAAATTTTTAAGAACGCTTTGACACATTTTATCAAGTGTTTAAATTACCAAAATACCCGTTTCAAGTTTAATGTCGGATCTATACATCCTCTTTGGTAAATTTATAACTAGTGTTTAAAAGGATGTCAAGCTTTATCTTTTGAATTATTTGATTGTATCATACTTTACTTTCAATTTAATGAACTTATAGATTTAGTTTATAATTTCTAACAATGATTCTAAATAATTTGGAAAATTTGATTTTCTCTAATGGTAACGATAAACCTAAATTATTAACAATAATTTCATGAAGTCATCCAAAAGCTTTTAAGCCAGTCAAGATAACTATTTTGAGTTGTCCTACTTTTTGGTTTTGAAATCCTGATCAAGAAAAAGATTTAGCAACTGCTTACTCACTAAATATATATATAGTTTGATATCAAATCACTAAACCTTGTAAAATTTTCTTTTAATCAAGAAAATACTTGAGCTAAATTTGAAAGTAATACCAAATACTAAACAAATAATTGTGACAACTTGTAATCCAAATGTCTATATATAATTTATAATTCCCCTCTATTTTTCTAATAAGTGAATTGTCATGATTTAAGTTGTGTGAATTGCGATTTCTTGTTGATTAACAATCTTGATTCATTTTAGCGCACCTTGTCCGCTTAATCAATCTTGTGCTCATTCTATCTCTTGATATTTCTCCGTACTAAAAGGTCATTATTCTAATATAAGTTTGAAATAAATTCGTAAAGGATTTATGAAGCTGAAGCATAGTGAATTCAAATTGTTAAGGTTCGCAGTGGTGCAGAAATTACATGGGAAAGCGGAAAATTTGTTCTACACTTTGCATCTCCATTTGTTTGCATCTTCCTCCGTCTCCGGTTAAACTCTGAGGGACCATATTTTCTTTAGGGGGTAGACTGTAAGGACCCGTACATTCTCGGTATTATTTTATTATTTTATTCGTGCAGCTTGAATTTTCAAATGTAATACGTTTTCTTGTATTCTTATATGTAAATCCTGAGATCATGATAATTTTAATAAATTATACTTTTTAAGAATTTACTGATCATTGATAATACTTTACTTGGAATTATAAAATATTTATTTTATTTTTCCATATTTATTTCAAAGTTTTTGATTTAAAATGACCCGCATGCATTTTACAAAGAGTTTACTCAAAATCAATGAGTGACGAGAATTTCTAATCACCGCGATACCGATGGATGCCCGATACTTTACATTTTATTATCGATTGATTCGATACTTAATATGTTCGACGATTTCGTTTTAATTACGTGTTAAGTCGTGTCGGGAAACCTTATTGTAATATTTATGATGCATTTTAACTTTTGAAATGTATTTTTACGAAATCCGAGCCCCGTAAATATTTTGAAAATTGACTAATAGTCATTTTCTACCCTTTAAACTATTAAATTTCTTTTTAGTCCAAAAGTTTCAAAGCTGGCAAGTTTAACCCCTCCACCTACCATCATATATATACCTTTTCTTTTCACAAAAACACATAGAAACCAATATTTATAAAAATCAAACTTCACTTCTCTCCCCTCTTTCCCCTTGTCGCGAACCATTTCCACCAAAAACCACCTTGATCATCAAAACTAGCTTGAATCAATGAAAACAAATTCAAGTTCCATTCTTAAAATCTTTTTGTGCATCTTTTGGTACTAAAATCTTCCACATGCATCAAGTTTTAAGAATTCTTATGATTTTTATGGTTGTTATGAGTTTGATCATCATGCATGTGATGATCTTGGTAAGATCATCATGTTTTGATCAAAAACGTTTTATTTTTTATCATTGATTTTGTTAAAATTTGACATGCAAGTGTTATGGGTTAATAAGGATTGTTTAGGATTATTTTAGGTTGTTAGTAGATATGTAGACATGGTGGATTTTGAGTCAAAATGAGGTTTTCCTATGATTTTCTAAAGTGTATTTTGGACAGCATGTTAGAGCAGATTTTTCGTGGGTCAAAGTATGATAAAAGATTGATATTATAGGATTGTATTATAGTGGTTGTCGAGACGCTCGTTCTGATATAAAATAGAGCTTCTAACTCAAAACGAGGAAGAAGTTACGCTTGTTTGATTATTCGTGTACCGGGAGACGAGTATCGGCACAATCCGAATTTGTTGCCGATATTTGGATCGACTCTCGGGGACTATAAAATGAGTTTTACAAATGTTCATGGGCTGTTCTTAGACCCTAAACTTAGCACTTTGATTCTATTTTCAAAGTCATGCGTCGGTTTTGCTAATAGTAAAGGTTAGGATGGTCAAAATGGTTTCACGAGTCAAGTATACAAATCTGTCCGGTTTTTCAAGTCTAGAAATATGTCAAGAAGGTGGTTATAAAATGTAAATCATTGAATGAAATTTAGACTGAGTCTTATACAGGTTATAAGTGACCTTGACACCAAGTTTCATCGAAATCGGACAAGTCTAGATAGGGTAGATTGGTGTGTATATTTGTAGTGTACATGTTGATTGGTATTTTGGACACATAGTTCAATGCTCGTGTGGTGTGAGTTTGAGTATTCACTATTGGACATGGTTACTTACTCAAGTGTTTAGTCATTATATAAGTGACTTAGTTACTGGTTCGAGTGAAGTAAAGGAATAGTTTGACTTGTGTTGACTTGGCGTCATATGACGGGTCAATTTCAAGAGTGCAAGTGTTTAAATGAGCAGTGTTGCATAAATGGGATAATATGGATTCATTTGGTTCGTGTCGTTAGTCATGATGTATGAATACTTTGAAAATATTTTAAGTCATATTGTACTTGGTATATATCAATATTTGAGTTCTAGTCTTAACGCGCGTCTTATTTTGATAGGTTGCGGTTTTCGTGTTTACCGGGCATCCATATCGTCGGTGATCGTCATGCTACTACTTTTTCTACTCAGATTTTAAGTAAAATGATTCACTTACCTCGTGGCTCAGGTGATTTCATAGCCCCTTTTACTTGTACATGGTTTCTAAACGCGGGGTGAGATTATACATGGTGGAACACAACCATTTAAAAACTGTATGCTATCCAGAACTTGTATGCTATCCAGATTTGTATGCTTTCCAACATTTTTCATTGATATTATTTCTTTTAGTCTATAGCCTTAAGTTTCATCTCTTGATCATGAAGCGTTAATTTACTTATGTTGGTAAGTGTGAATGTTGTGGGTGGATCCATCGGGATTGACAATCCCCGTTCCGTTTACCTTGACGCATTTAACATTTGATTTATTACTTGAGTATTTAAGCTGAATAATCACTAGAGGAACTTACACTGAGTTAAGCTTCGGTTCATGAACTAAACAGCAATAATAATGTTTCGGACTATAGTTTGTTAGAAATACGTTTTCAACGTATATTAGAAGTATCGGTCACTCCATGTTATTATTAAATGTTAAATAGCTCGTAGTTGAATATTATGTTACTTTGTTAGTAAACCCGACCCATGGGCTTGTCATGGGTCGGAGGCCCAAGTCCATTAAGGACTTGGGTATATAAACCCCTTTCCACCATGGAAAGGGGTGTTGGTTCTTTCACTGTTTGATTAATAAAACACACATTTTCTCTCACTTTCTCTCACTACTTTCTCTCTCTAGAAACATCAACCCACCTTATTGATTCACAAGATTATCACAATTCTTCAATTGGTATCAAGAGCCATGGGTGATTTAAGGTAATGATTTGTGTTGCTTTTTTAGTTTTTGATTGTATTAGTGTTTTTAGGAAAATCTATCTTGAATCTTGAAGTTTTTGGTGATTTTGTTGTTGGGATTAGTAGATAAGTATTGGGTTTTACTTATTTTGGTTGAAATCACAAAACTTTTCGTGTAATTGGTAAAAAATCTGGGTTTGTTCTTGATTTTCATACGACTGTTATTACACGAATTGGTTTTCCAGTTTATTCCGAATCAACAGTTATTCCGGATAAACACATTATTCCGGATAAATTGATATTCCGAACGAACCAAGTTATTCCGGATCAGTGATATTCCAAGTCAATCTTTTCCGAATCAACAACATTCCGAATCAACAGCATTCCGAATCAACAGCATTCCGAATCAACAGCATTCCGAATCAACAGCATTCCGAATCAACAGCATTCCGAATCAACAGCATTCCGAATCAACAGCATTCCGAATCAACAACATTCTGGATCAACAACATTCCGGATCAACAACATTCCGTATCAACAACATTCCGGATCAGTGATATTCCGAACCAAGCTTATTCCGAATCAAGAGATTTTTCTGAATCAAGGAATTTATTCCCAACCAAGGTTTTTTTTCACATAAAGGTAGTTTTATTCCGAATCAACTTAATTATTCCGAGTCAAGGGATATTATTCCGAACCAACGGATATTTTACGAGTTTTTTCGACGATCTTTTAGAAGATTTAATCTTGGTTTCTTACACACATTTCATTTCAACAACACAACACAACTCACAACCTTACTTCACTACTCGATCAACCGATGATCTTTGATTCTGTAAAGTGATCAAAATGAATCCGAGTTCATTAATGCCTCAAATGACATCACTTACGGATATTTCCGTCATAACGGGAACGGATAATCGCCCTCCAATGCTCATTAAAGAAGTCTTTGAAGCATGGCAAGGTCGTGTGATGTCATACATTAAGGGAAAACCGACATATGGGAGGCTTATGGTCAAGTCAATTCTAAATGGTCCACTTGATTATGGTACTATCGTTGTTAACAATGTGACTCGACCACGGGAGTTTGAAGAACTTACGCCAGCTCAACAACTTATTGCCGATGCAGATGAAAAGGCTCTTCAAACCATTCTCCAAGCTCTTCCACATGACATCTATCGAATGGTAAGTCAATATACGGTTGCAAAGGAGTTATGGGAACGTCTACAGGTTTTGCTACAAGGTACGTCTCTTACTAAACAGGAAAGCGAATGTCAGTTGTATGATCTGTTTGATAGGTTCACGTACAGTCCAGGGGAAACACGTCACTACTGCTACTTCAGATTCACTACTCTCATGAATGATTTGAATGTGCACAATCTCGTGATTGCTCCATTCCAGGTTAACACCAAGTTTTTGAATACTTTACCTCAAGCTGAATGGGGTGAGTATATTACTGATGTTAAGTTAACTAGGGATTTTCATAAGTGCAATTTGGATCAACTCTATGCTTTTCTCCAGCAGCATGAGAAACACGTGATCATGCACCGTTTGCCTCGAGGTATGTACCCTAAACCTTTATCTTTGATGGCAAATCAACCAAGCTTGTCATATAACAACACTCCTTATATCATGGGACACCAAGCTTATCATCCATCTCCGTACATGACTCCAAGCTTCCCCCAATATTCGATTCTACCTCAACCACCCACCTCACATCAGCAACAATATCGGTTTAATGCACCTTTGTCTCAGAGAGAACCACAAGCATCACAATATGCTCCACAACCTCACCCATATTCACCAGCAAGCATTGTACCCTATGCTCAGTCATCATACTCGGCATATCAAGAAAATGCAGCATATCCACCAAGCTATTATGACCATACAAGTACTCCTTCTAGTGCTTATGCCGCTCAACAAGACCAAGCAATGTATTGTGATAATGATGAGGTTCCCATTCCTGAATTCAAACAAGGAACTGACCCAGCTGAAGTGTTAGCTACCATGTCCGCTTACCTCACAAGGACATTGAGCAAGCGAGGATTTAGAGGACCAGCTCCTACTACAATCAGCTGAGGAACTCATCTAATTCTCGACAACAAGCTACCATTGAGAATGGTAGAGTAATGGTTCAACCTATTCAACCTTATCAGGAGAGATCCACTACATCAACCACCAATGCACGCATGGTCAATCCTGCTCCAATGGTCAACACTCCTCCAATGGTTACTGCTCCACGGGCTAATTCCACAGGTAAGTTGAGAATGATAACATGCTACAACTATAAGGAAGAAGGTCACATGTCTAGGGATTGCACAAAACCCAAGAGGAGAAGGTATGGTCAATGGTTTGTAGAGAAGATTTATTTGGTGAACGCTCAGGCACAAGGACAGGAACTTGATGAATAAGAGCTAGGATTTCTTGCTGATCCAGGGATTGCAGAACAAGAAGTTCTCACTACACAGAATGCAACATACCAAGCAGATGATCTGGATGCTTACGATTCAGACTGTGATGATCTTCAATCTGCTCAGGCAGCTCTTATGGCAACTATCTCTAGCTTTGGGTCAGATCAAATATCTGAGGTACTTACTAATACCACTGATACTAGTATTCAACCACATCAAGTTGGGCAAGAGGGTGCTGATCCGAATGAGTCTTCGGTGGTGAGTCTTTCAAATGAGGAGACAATCAATGATAGCAATATCAATGCAAGACCCCAGACTTTGAGTGAATCACAACCGGGAGTCATTTCGCATACGCACATTCCTGCTCAACAAGATTTGGTCATGGTTCCTGCAAAGTTACTTAGCCAAATGAATACTGCACTTTTAGAAACCCTAGCTACGAATAAGAATCTGTCGGTTGAGCTTGCCTTGTGCAACGAAAAAGTTCAAACTTTAGAATTAGTTCATTCGTCCAATGTTCTAACAAATCTCGAATATGATCATTTTCGAAACAAACAAATGGGTCATTTGCAAGAAATTGAAACCTTAAGAGCAAATCTTTCCAACGAACTTAAAGAAAAAGAGTTAGTGGTCACTAATTTTCACAAACTTCAAACGGATTTTGAATTACTCGAGTCTAAAAAGAATGAAATGGAAATTAATGCGGCTAATAGGATTAAGAGTTTAGATTATTTGCTTTTAAGACAATACGCTGCCTCTCAACTAGTGCACTTATTTGACTCATCGTTTAGAGATTTTAACTTATCGCGTCAAAAAGACCTTCCCCCTAACCCACGGTATGCAAGACAAGCTTTTATCCATAATACAAGACTTTATGATGCAACCAAATTAGGATTGGTCTTAGATCGATTGTTATTTTCGAGGATCGCACGAATAAGGATCTAGTTGATGAGAGTCGGTCATACAACTTTGCAAAATATCCCCAATGTGATTATTTTAAAATGAATCAGGAGTTTGCAAAAAAGGACTTTAGAATTCGCTTCCATATTGATAAAGATCTCATCACAACACCAACCTACATGTTAAATGAATAAAACCCTAGTACACTTCCTACACTTGTCAAAATGGAAGGACCTAAGGAAATTCCAAAGGATCTTCCACCAATTAGCACTGTATGGGTAAACTTGCAAGAGATTAATCAATACTTTGCTAGTTTTGACAAGGTCATCCGGGAATGTACGACTTCAAATGGTCTAAACGCCGGAGAATGGGATTTCGAACACATGAACGAGGTGTTTAAGAATGAGATCAACCCTTTTGTCGAAAATCTAAAAGGAAGTTTTGCATCTCTTTCGAAAAATCTCGATTTGAAGTTAAAGAAGTTCAAAAAGTGTTTTATGAAATGGACACCGCTTACGAACTACAATTAATTGAAAAGGAAAAGATTTTATCCGAATATGACCGATTCTTGTCCCAAGTAATATCGTGTGATGTGCTTACTACTGTGAATGTTAATTATTCGAATGAGCTTACATCCGCTATGAATAAATGTGATGCTATGAATATATGTGATGATGTGCATGATCTCTCTGTAAGTATTGCTGAGACTGTAAATGACGTAGATAATCATTCTTGTCACGAGTCTAATGCTGAATTTTTAAAGCTTCAAGATTCTTACAATTTACTTGCAAAACTTTTTAATCAACTTGAACAACATTGTATATTTTTAGAATTAAAACACCAAACTCAAAATGAGGATCCTTTGGTAACAAATAGTTGTGAAAACAGTGTTGAGACGAGTGACAAGATAATTGAGATAGTTAAGGCATTAGAGGAAGAGATTATGAGATTAAAGAGAGACATATCATCGAACGAAACACTAAATTTTAAACTAGAGGCTGCAGAGTCTAAAAACCAGTACTTAGAAACTAGACTTTCGTCTATTCTAAGGGAGATGGATCGTGCAAGACAGGGAATGTCCACTCTTTATGGTTCACTAGAAGAACGCTTCGCTTTTAATGCGGCACAGCAACAATCTTATGTTGAACAATTGAACAAAAAAATGTGAGGAAATCTCTGACTTAAATATCCAGCTCATTGACAAAAACATGGTTTTGGCCGAGTTAAAGGAGACACTTCTTCTCACCCGACAAGAATTTGTTAATAACTTAGCTACCAACTCTGCACCGTCCTCTAGTGCTCCATCAACCAATTTAGTAGTGCTCTATAAGAACCCGCTCCATAAGCAAAATCCGGATACTTACGATGTTTATATGAGGAATGCAATTAAGCACGTTGATCTTGTTAGGGATATTCTAGATGATTTGTATGCGTTAGATCCCTCAAGCAGTTACTATTATTCAGCTCATGCATATATTCAGCGAGTTCAATATTGCTTAGCATATTTACAAGACATAGGAAAACCGTGTTCTGCACTACTCACTAATCGACCCATTGCTATAACTCCATTCAATAAGACCCCTGGAGCAAAACCGTCATTGACACCATCAACTAAGGCACCTTTAAAATTTGTTGCTAATGTTCCCACTTTGCCTTCTATAGGAGTAAAAGAGTCTACTAAGGCTAAAGGATCACAAGTCAAGAAAGATAGGATCAAGCCCTCCACTAGTAGTACCATCAAGAAGAAAGTAGAAGCTCACCCTAGGAATGTTATTTTAGATTTAAATAAAAAGAATCATGTTGCTAAGACTAAAAGCTCTGCGCCTGTATAGAAGCCTAAACCATTTGTGAATTCTAATTTGAAATGTTGGAATTGTAATGAATGCATGTTTTCTCAACGTCATGATTTGTATCTTATTGATCATGTGAATGAAATGAATGCCATTAGGAATGATCTTGAATGGAAGCTAACTGGGAGAACTCGTACCCAAGTTGGATGGCAATGGTGTCCCACTGGTAGGACCTTTACATTAGATGGAAAAATGTGCCCTTTAACTATGAATGCATCCATTGAGGTTAGGTCTCAGCGTCCTTTAATTAGGCACACTAGCACTAAAGTATGGAAACCGCTCCCTTGAATTAGGTCAGCCCCCAATATAGTGCCTATCAGTGAAGAAATACCTCAGGATTTAAGCCAACTTGAATCTACACCACCAACTAGGAAGAAGGCTAGGAAATCTAAGAAACCTAATGTTAGCAAATCTAAGATCATTAAATCTGTACCTGCTAATAACAAGGAATATTCAGATTCCGAAACCTATATATTGTCCTCGCCTGGTGATATTTTCAGGTGGTCCAAATCATCCTCTGGTATTTGGACTCCGGTTGCTCAAAGCATATGACCGGAGATCGCTCGATGCTCAGAAATTTCGTCAGCAAGTTTCTTGGAACGGTTAAATTCGGTAATGATCATATCGCAAAGATAATGGGGTATGGTGAATATTAGATTGGAAATGTTACGATGTCAAGGGTATACTATGTAGAAGGTCTTGGTCATAATTTATTTTCAGTAGGACAGTTCTGTGATTCCAACCTAGAGGTTGCTTTTCGACAACACACTTGTTTCATCCGCAACTTGGAAGGAAAAGACTTGTTGAAGGGGTCTCGTGGTGCAAATCTTTATACTTTGTCCCTACAAGACATGATGGCCGCCTCTCCAGTATGTCTTCTCTCCAAAGCATCTAAGACCAAGTCATGGTTATGGCATCGCATATTATCTCATCTCAACTTTGATGCTATTAATCATTTGGCTAAAAACGAATTAGTTCGTGGTCTTCCAAAGCTCAAATATCACAAGGACCATTTATGTTCCGCGTGTTCAAGGGGGAAAAGCACAAAGAAATCTTACAAGCCCAAAGCTGAAGACACCAATCAAGAAAAACTTCATCTTTTGCATATGGATCTTTGTGGGCCAATACGAACCGAAAGTGTGAGTGGTAAGAAATTCATCCTTGTTATTGGGGATGATTTCTCCAGGTTTACATGGGTTAGATTTCTACGTACAAAGGATGAAGCACCGAAGGCTATCATCACTTTCCTGAAATTCATTCAGGTACGTTTAAATACTACTGTCCGTCGTATTCGTACTGATAATGGAACAGAGTTCGTCAACCAGACTCTTCGTGATTACTATGAAGAAGTTGGTATCTCACATGAAACATCCGCTACACGTACTCCACAACAAAACGGTGTCGTTGAAAGACGGAATCGTACGCTTATGGAAGCTGCTAGGACTATGCTGATTTATGCGAACGCTCTATTATTCTTATGGGCAGAAGCTGTATCTACTGCATGTTACACCCAAAACCGCTCTATCATTCGTAAACGCCATGGAAAAACACCTTACGAGCTTCTACATGATCGTAAACCCGATGTTTCATTCTTTCATGTGTTTGGTGCTCTTTGTTATCCAAACATTAATAGTGAGAATTTGGGCAAACTTCAACCGAAAGCCGATATAGATATTTTCATTGGTTACTCACCCTCAAAGAAAGCATACCGAATTTACAACCGTCGTCTTGGTAAGATAGTAGAAACTATGGACGCAGATTTTGATGAGCTGACAGCGTTGGCTTCTGAGCAACGCAGCTCTGAACCCGCGCTTCACGAGATGGGAACCGGTGCTATTAGTTCTGGATTAGTTCCCAATAATCCTACTTCTACATCATTTATACCACCTACAAGGCCCGAGTGGGATAAACTATTTCAACCATTGTTTGATGAATTCTTTGATCCCCCAAGTGATGAAGTTACAGCACCTGTAGTGATAGCTCCAATCCCTGAAGTTGTTGCTCAAGCTAATGAAGCTTCCTCAAATGCATCTTCAATTAACATTGAACCGAATGCACCTCCACCAAGTAATTCTCAAACTACACCTGAATCTTCACCCTTACTTGTGCCTAATGATGATGAAGAGGATTCTGTTGATCACGATTTGGAATATGCTCACCAACAAGAGCTTCCATTCTTTGGTATACCGATACCTGAAAATCCTTCAGCCGCGTCTACCTTAGAAGAAGCTCCTACAATCGTTCACTCCAGACCACCACGGATTGAAAATCACAGCACCAAATGGATAAAAGATCACCCAATTAGGAATATTATTGGAGGTCTCGATCGACCAGTCTCGACACGCCATCAATTACAAGAGAGTGCACTCTATTTCTATTTTGATGCATTTCTCTCCGAAGTTGAACCTAAAAACTGGCAACATGCTATGACTCAATCATCTTGGATTGAAGCCATGCAAGAGGAACTAAATGAATTCCAAAGACTTGAAGTATGGGAATTAGTTCCTCTCCCTGACAAGGTTAACATCCTTACTTTGTTGTGGGTTTATAAGGTTAAACACGATGAGATGGGTGGAGTTCTGAAGAATAAGGCTAGATTGGTTGCTAGAGGATACAAACAAGCCTTGGGTATCGACTTTGAAGAATCTTTTGCTCCTGTTGCAAGATTGGAGGCTATTAGACTTTTCCTTGCGTATGCTACTCATATGAACATGATCGTCTATCATATGGATGTGAAGACGTCATTTTTGAATGGTGAACTAAGGAAAGAAGTCTATGTTAGTCAGCCGAATGGGTTTGTTAGCACGGAGTTTCCTAATCATGTGTATAAGCTTAAGAAGGCTCTCTATGGGTTGAAACAAGCTCCACGCGCGTGGTATGATCTCCTTTCAACATATCTCATGTCGGAAGGCTTCTCCAAAGGCAAGGTGGACCCCACTCTATTCACTCTCAAGGAAGACAACGACATGATACTGGTACAAATTTATGTTGATGATATAATATTTGCTGCCTCTAACATAGAATTGTCAAACCGCTTTGAGAAAATAATGTCCACACACTTTCAGATGTCAATGATGGAAAAAAAATCATTTTTCTTAGGATTACACATTTCTCAGAATCCCAGAGGCATCTTTATTAATCAATCCAAATATGCTCTAGAATCATTAAAGAAATATAACTTTGAAAATTGTGACCCCGTGGATACTCCAATGGTGGATAAATCCAAGTTAGATGAAGATAGGAATGGGGTTGCTGTCGATCCGAAACTCTACCGTGGGATGATCGGCACCCTTCTCTATCTGACTGCTAGCAGGCCTGATCTACAATTTGTCGTATGCATGTGTGCCCGGTATCAGGCTCGGCCTACCGAAAAGCACCTACATGTTGTTAAAAGGATCTTTCGGTATCTCAAAGGAACACTTCATCGTGGTCTATGGTATCCGAAAGATTCCTCTATTGCTTCATTTCATATGCAGATGCCGATCATGTTGGGTGTCAAGACACTAGGCGTAGCACTTCTGGTTCTGTGCAACTCCTTGGAGACAGATTGATTAGTTGGTCTTCAAAAAGGCAGAAAAGCGCTGCAATTTCAAGCATGGAGGCTGAATACAATGCCATGTCCGGTTGTTGTGCTCAAGTCCTTTGGATGAGATCACAACTAACTGACTACGGTCTTGGATTCAACAAAATCCAGATGTATTGTGACAACAAGAGCGCCATTGCCCTTTGCTGCAACTACGTTCAACACTCACGGGCCAAGCACATTGTCATTCGCTACCATTTCATTAAAGAGCAAGTGGAAAATGGAGTGATCGAGCTGTATTTTGTCACCACTGAGTATCAGTTGGCAGATATGTTCACAAAAGCCTTAGATCGAGGACGAATCGAGTTTTTGATCGACAAGCTTGGCATGAAATCCTTCTCTCCAGCGACTCTCAAAGAGTTGGCAGAAGAATCAGCAGAATAGTGGTGGTAAACTATTCCTGCGTGTCCTTTGATCGTGATCATGTATATTATCGTATATATATAAACCACAAAAAGAAAAATACAAAAATATAAAACCTACAAAAACCATAAAAAATATAAAACCAAGAAAACCCAAAAATATTTTCGTCTTTTTAAATCGGGCATGTCTTTTAGTACGGTAATATTTACGTCTTTACAAATGTCGATTAATATTGACACGGCGCCATAAATAGGGTCCGTATAAAAGTTGTACATTTTTAAAACATGCCCATTATGGCTTGTAGCTACTTCAGACTACAACCCGTTTTTCGCATTAAAGTCACGTATTTCCTTGGAAAACGTTGGCTCACAACGGGAATTAATTTTCTCGGGTATGATTTACAAGCCAAATCATACAAAGGGATCAAGTTTACTTTATAACTTGGTCTAACACGAGTTAGTGTACGTCTCAGTGCATTAACTTGTCAAAATAAGAGAAATCTTATTGCCACCACGAATCAATTTTTCTAAGACATTAATTGGAAAATTCTTTCATCGATATTTGACTCGTTAAACAATGACTACAGCTCTTTCAATAGAAAACGGGTCATCGTTTAAGGAGGAGAACATATTAAATAATCTTCGTCATCAAAAAGGTCTTCAAAAGTTTTCGAGGAAAATTAATTGGCTAAATGGTTAATGACTGGAATTGCTCTGGTATTCGTCTTGTATTCGTTCGTGATTTGTCGTGAATATTTAAGTTGTGTGATCGCTAAGATAGGTAAAGGTGGTTAAGTCTAATGATGGTTAGGAAGTTTAACGATGGTTAGTGACTAGAAACGAATAGAAAAATAAAAGAAAAGAAAAACGAAAAGTTAAGGGATCAAAAGTGATAAAGGGAAAACCTTAAAAAAAAGTTTGACCTAAGTCAAACTAAACCCCCCGTCCTTCTTTCTTCTCTCTTTTTCTGTTTTCTCACTTGGCCGCCATTAAAACACACAAAAACACACACAAAACTCAAATCATTCGCGTTCTTAATCAATCAATCCATTCCATTCGATTAACAAAGGTACATACTCGCTATTAATTCATCTAATTCGTTGTTAATCCAATTAAATTAATTCGATTTAATTAAAGTAATCTAATTAGGGTTTATAGCTAATTAGGCTTTAACTGATTAGGGTTTTAGGTGGGTTTGGCTCGGAATAGGATTAGAATGAGTTTGGTTGCCTTTAGAATGCCTTAAACACACAAATGAGCTTAGATTAATCAAACTCATAGCACGTTTATTAAGTTATTCCGGATGAACCAATTTTGCAAAGGCATTCTGAATGAAGGTTTTTGCATGAAGGTGTTTATTCCGAACGAGACACATTTATTCCGAATGAAGGATTGTTGGATTGATGAATTGTTGCTTGTTAAATGTTTGTGTGTTATATATGCTTAAGGAATTATGTCATATGTATAATGCTTAGAAATAAAATCATAATGGTATATATATATATATATATCTGTGTATCAACTTGTTATGTATTATCTTAAGCAGAAACTATGACAAATCCAACCGTGCAAGAACTCCAAGATGCTAGAGCAGCCGCAATTGCCGAGGCAAAATAACTTAAGCTCATACCGAACAATTACCGGCTGAAAGAAGTTTCTCATTCCACTCACCATGGATTCAAAGTCGCCTCAGCAATCCTTGATCAATCTCACTTCAAGAATGCATTAAGGAGTACTACTTTGGTGCCATTTGATTACATGTACAAATTCTGGGCTACCAAGGAAAGGACGTCAAACAAGATCACCTTCTTCCTCGACAACAAGCAACAGACACTCACCGTTTCAGACTTCCGCAAGATATTTGGAATTCGGGATTCACCCAAGGGTATGACATTTTCAAGGAACCCTACCAAAGACGAACTCATGGAGATGTTCCTTGCTCTTGGATGTCCTGACCTACGAAGTGTGTCCGATTTTATCACAGCCAAAGTGGTTCAACCTTGGAGAGCTATCTTCGGTATCCTCAGTCGGTGTCTTACACCTAAAACAACTGGGTATGATGCTGTGCGTGGTCCAATTATGAATATCTTCTATGGAATGTACAAAGGCTTAAATGTAGATTATGCATCTTTGTTGTGGAAAGAGTTTAATTTTCAACTCTTCCAAAACACGAAGTAGAAGGCTAATGTTTTTCCTTACCCTCGGTTCATTAAGATTATCATTAATTACTTTATGGAAAATGATGCTTCTATTGATAAGCGTGCAGAAAGCCGTCACCACACTACAGAGGCTGATGACCTTGTGGACTTAAGGCATGAAGGACCCTCTAGTGCTGTTAATCCTGGTCCTGTTCCTAGTCATCTCCTGACAGACAAAATTCTAGCTTCTGATGATTACAAGCAAATGCTAATAGAAATCAGAAAACAGCAAGAAAAAGTTCAGGCGGGAGAAGTCTCGTCAACTACAGTCAAAAGTAAAGGTAAACGTAAGCAAGATGTTGTCTTACCTGCGCCTAAACCCAAGAAAACAAAGACTGTGGCTAAAAAGGATAAGCGCAAAGCTGAGAAGTTAGTCATTCGAGATGAAGATACTGATGACGATGTTACTCCCGAGCAAATTCGCAAAGCTGAGAAAAAACAATTGAAAAAGGCTGTTGAAAGAAGTAGGAAAGACACAGGAGGTAGTGGTTCGGGTGTGCAGATAGAAGATGAACAGGAAGACGAGGAGCCGTATGACATTTTTGAGTTTGGAACACCAGACAAGTACTCAACATCTAAAGCAACATCCATTGCCGCTACAGCAAGCATCGAAAAGGAGTTCGTTGCTACGACAATCATTGTGACTCCAAAGCCTTTATCTACTCAACCTTCACCAATCCAGCCTCTGCCAACACAACCGTTGACTACTCAACTACTATCCCTTCCACCTCCAACTACTTTCGTCCTCAGTACTGTCATCACAGCCGTGCCGATTCAACCGCCCCAGAGTAGCCCCTTAATAGCAGAAATGATGGATAAACACATGGAAAATCAAAGAAAAGAGATGGCTCAAGTCCGAGAAGAGTTACTCAAACGAGTGCAAAGTGAAGAGGCATCCAAGAAAGCTCAAGCCGAGATGATAGCTAAGTTCAATGCTGAGATTGAGTCTACACGGAAATCTCATGCAGAAGAACTTGTTCATGTCAGAAAAAATGAAGCTGATAAAAGTACAGCAAGGATTACTAAACTCCGCGAATTAAAGAATAAGTATAAAGAGGAGAAAGAAATACTTGAACCTTCACTTAATGATAGGGTAAAGGAATCTGTTAAGTCTATTATGCCAAAGCTGCGAAAAGAGATAAAGAAAATTACGGCTGATAAGTTGATGATTAAATCGTCAAACCCTTCCAATTCAGCCTATAAAATTGCATATGACTTAATGGACTTTGAACTGAAGAAGATTCTACACGCTCGCATGGTTGAAGTTAGATCTTTCGACAAATCCAAAATTCAGCAGACACTTCACAAAGCACTTAATGCAGCTATAAAGGAAGATGACAGGTTGTTTAAGACATTTGGAAGCATGGTTCCTTACCATATTTTGTATAAAAAGGGTGATGAAGAGGCATCTGGTGAGGAGGATAGTGAGCAAGAAGAGAGTGGTGGTGAAGAAGACGATGCGAGTGATGAAGATAAGGGTGATGATGATGATGATGATGGTGAAGGCGGTGATGGTAATGAGGATAGTGACGAGGATAGCAACAGGAACGATGATGATGATGATGATGATGATGATGACAACTAGAACAGGGGTAGCGACAACAGTGACAAGTCTGAAGAGCCTGATCAGTCTGATGATGATGATACGGTGACAATGCTGCCAGCAAGAAGAAACCGTCCAAGACCGGTGGTAAGTCTCAGAAAGATGTTGCTCAGAAGGGTAAGTCCACATCTACGGAGACATGACGCACCAAGTGGCACCATGATGTGAATGCTACAACAGCATCTTCAATTCCTGGTACATCTGTTTCTAGTTCTATACCTGTTACTGTTAATCCTATTTGTTCTTTGGTTGCTACTACAACTGCAGAACCAGCTACTACCGTTCAAATATCTACTGCTCCACTTAATGAACCAGTTACTACAGTTCCTGAGTCAAGCACACTCGATTGGGCTGATACATTGCAGATCGATGAGACCTCACCAGAACAACCATGGATCACAGCCGCTGCTGCATATGATCCAATCACAGATGCTGATGCAAATGTTCTATTTCTACGTATTCGCAATCCAATAGATCTGTGTGCATTTTGGTCTCATAAGTTTGGATCTTCGATCACTCCGTCCTTGGTGAAGAGAGCGCTTAAAGACAAGAGTCTTCGCGCTAAATCAAGATTAAGCCGAATGGAGTATGAGTATTATGCTGATGAAATCCTGAAAGCTCTTAATGCAATTCAAAGGCCAGGCCTTCATGCGCCAGAAAGACCTCCTCTTCCACTTGATACTACTCAAGACAATCAAATTGCACTTGACTTCTTTGTCACATATGATCTTGACTATCTTCTCAAGGGATCATCCAAGTAAGCGACCTCCCTGACTCTGTTGAAAGCTACTACTTGGGGGTCAATACCTTATCGAAGAAAAGGTCAATCGCCTCTGGGTTCCAAAGATAAACCGCAATTATGACATGTATGCTGCGATAGGAGCATCACATTGGGACGAGCGAGTGCGAAGGGCATACAGAGTTGCTGCTTAGTCAACTCAGGTAGTATTGTCAGATCCAATCTTCGAATCACAAGTATATTAGGAATGAGGATTGAACCCAAGAATGGATATCATCATGTCACGGAAATTCGACTAAAAAGAGAAGATGATCGAGAATACACAATACAGCAAGGAGATTTCTCAATCATTCGCCTTGAAGATATAGAAGATATGTTGCTTCTCATGACCCGTGATCAGTTTACACATCTCACTCGTGAAGAAATCATTGCTCTAAACACAGCACTTCGTATCTTTACGCGAAGCGTTGTCATCAAGAAACGTGTAGAAGACCTACAACTGGGAGTTGAAAGCTATCAACACAAGCTTAACATGACTCCTCCACTTAATCAAGTATTACCTCAACATGCTGATAGATGTCCCTATACCGGCACAACCCTTCCGATGTGCGGGATTTTCTACTTGAACGGTCGTGGGATCATGAAGTTTATGCGGGTAGCTGAGATTCATAAGTACAGTGATGGGACTCTCTCAATCGTCAAAGACAAATTGGAGCATCTCAATTCTGGCGGGAAATTACCAGAAGTGATTGAGGATTGGAATCCGGCTTATCAGAAAATGGCTACATATGTGATCAAGAAGATTGATGAAAAGCTCAGGGAACGTAGGTTGATGAGGAGCTTAGAAAGGTTCGTGGGTGGCAGACCGTATGGAGGGAACTTCAGACTTTTGCAACGATCCCTTTAATATGGGTTGTCTTCACTAAGGTCAACTCCATACTGTAAGTTAATTGTGAATATGTGAATATGTTAATACTGTGAATATTGTGCTTTTGTGGCTTGATGTAGTGTGAAGGTATGATAATCTTTCAAGAATTTCTCACGAGATTCTAAATCTTTCAAAATATATCACACTCAAGCACTACAACTAACCCTCATTAATTTGAGGGGGAGCATTAATATGTTCTATGGCCATATATTGATTTCATTTTTTACCCAAAGACCGGTTAATCCATTCAATATCCCAAATATTAATGGTTAACATTTTGGATAAGGGGAGAAAATGGGATTAAGGAGACTTAATGATATGTGGCTAATGATGAAAAAGACTTAAAGATAATCCAACTTAATATGTGTAATTCATGTGTTAAGGGGGAGCGTTTTTTATGAACAAAACACTCAAGGCACAAAAACTTTGATTATAATATCACAAGTGCCTTAAGTGATTTTCAAGGATTTTTCATGGTGACAATACTTACCCACAACACACTTAATTCACGACGGATGTGGTGACAAAAGGGTGGTAGGTATAGGTATTAGTCCAATGATTCATCAGAACCGATGGAATCTTCCCAAGGACAATTCCCTAGATAGAACTAGAAGTCCTAGGAAAGATGGAGAATGATTGAACGAAGCTGAATGTCGAACAAGTACTTAAGCTAGCACTGGAACAATCACAACAAGGTGCTAGTAATGACGTATTGGTAAGCATTGAAGGGGTTGAAGAATGAAAAAGAATTGTAAAGATAAAGGGTGTAAAGAAAGAAGCCCTCCTTACAACTTTAGGCAGAAACCGGGTCAATACATATGCTATTGAGATCATTTGTTAATGATTCTCGATATTGAAGAAAGACATCATGGACCCAGTGATGCAATGCACAACCCTTCCCAGCTAACTCAAATATCTCTCAAAAGGTATTTGTTTTAATCACACGGAGATCAACACGTTATCTATTGGTTTATTCACTCCGAATAGACTGATATTGAATAGGTGGCACTCCTCTCCAGCCATCGCTCACTAAATCAAAACGCACTATCGAGTCTAGAGCCACGAGATCATCAAA